>JAEQBH010009441.1:0-98409 GCA_016808115.1 Tetrastigma voinierianum | reverse complement strand
TGATTTGATCCTTCCTTTTATTCGGGTTCTCACGCCATTCCCAATTTGATCCTTTATTTTGATTCCGAGTTCTTTGGCATTACCTTCGTTCAATCCCTTCCTTTTGTTCAGTTATCGGCATGTTGCCTAGATTGATCCTTCGGCTATTCTGGGTTCTCCGATATTGTGCCAGTTCGATCACTTTGTTTTTATTCGAGTTCTCTGGAATTATGCCGGTGATCCCTTCCTTTTGTTTGGGTTCACCAGATATCATTATCAGTTGATCCTCCGCTTTTATTTAGGGTTTCTCCCTTCATTTCGGATTCCATCCCGCCGGCTTTGTTTGGGTTCTCGGGCACCGGCCGATTCGATCCCGCCGTTTTGTTTAAACCATAAGCATCACGCCCGGATTCAATCCTATAGTTTTCTTTAAGTTCTTTGGCATTGCTCTAGATTGATCCATTCCTTTTTATTTGGGTTCTCAGGCATTGTGCTCGTTGGTCTTCCTTTTTATTTGGGTTCTCTTGCATTTGCACCCATATTCGATACCTTCCTTTTAAATTTAGTTTCTCTTGTATCGCACCTAGGTCGATCCATTCCTTTTGATTTAGGTTCTTTGGCATTGCCCCGTCGATCCCTTCCTTTTGTTTAGTTCTCAGCGCCGGCGGGTTGTTCCTTTGTTTTTTGTTTAGTTCGGGCATCACGCCCGGTCGATCCTTTGTTTTGATTCGGGTTCTACGGCGCCGTTACCTAGACCGATCCCTTCCATTTGTTCCGGGTTCTCTAGCATGGCACCCAGATTCAATCCCTTCCTTTTGTTTCAGCTTCTCCGGCATCGCGTCCTGATTCGATCCTTTCATATTTTTTCAGGTTCTCCGGCATCACGCTTCGAGATTCGATCCCGCCGTTTGTTGGGTTCTTAGGCATCGTACGATTGGTCCCTTGTTTTTCAGGTTCGGCATTGCTTCAATTCGATCCCTTCCTTTTTATTTGGTTCTCGAACGCCGCCAATTCAATCCCTTTGTTTTGATTCGTGTTCTCTATCATCGATAAAATTGTTCCTTCGCTTTTTTATTCGGGTTCACCGGGCATGGCGCCTCGTTGATCCACTTCCTTTTTGTTTGGGTTCTCGGTATTGAGTGAGGATCGATACCTTCCTTTTAATCTGAGTTCGCCAACATCGCACCCAGTTGATCCTTATTTTGTTTTTAGGTTCTCAGGCATCCCGCCCGGATTCGATCCCTTCGTCTTGTTTAGGGTTCTCCGGCATCTTGCCCAGATTCGATCCCTTCATTTTGTTTCGGCTTCTCAGGCATCGTGCTCGGATTCGAACCTATAGTTTTGTTTCGGGTTCTCTAGCATTGCTCCCAGATTCGATCCCTTCCTTTTTTATTTTGGGTTCTCCGGCATCGTGCCTAGATTCGATCCTTTCCTTTTGATTCAGGTTCTCTTGCATTGCTCCCAGATTCGATACCTTCCTTTTTAATTTCGGGGTCTCTGGCATCACGCCTAGATTAGATCCCTGTTGTTGACTTCTACATGACGTCGGATTCGATCCTTTTCGTTTTAGGTTCTTATCATGGTGCCATCTTTGGTCTTCAGCTGTTGGTTTGCCGTTCATCACGCCCGGTCGGTCCATAGTTTTGTTTAGTTCTCGGGCATTGCTTATAGATTCGATCCCTTCTTTTTGTTGGGTTCCGACATCGGCACCAGTTAATCCTTTTGTTTTGATTACGTGTGCCACTCGTCATCGCCCGGTCGATCCCTTCCTTTTTATTTGGGTTCTCGGCCCTTATAGTCAAATCCTTCCCTTTGTTTCAGGTTCTCCAGCATCGCGTCTAGATTCAATCCCTTAATTTTGATTCGAGTTCTCTGTCATTGTGCGAATTTGATCCGGGTCATTTTTGTTTAATTCTCGGTATCGCGTCGGATTCGATCCCTTTCTTTATTTGAGTTCTCAACATCGCCCGGTGATCCCTTAGTTTTGTTTCGGGTTCTCTGGCATCACGCCCGGATCAAATCCCTTCGTTTTGTTTCTAGTTCTCAGGCATCGCACCCGAATTCGTTCCCTTCGATTTTTTTCGGGTTCTCAGGCATACCTCCCGGATTCAATCCCTTCCTTTTTGTTTGAGTTTTTCGAACTTCGCTGAGATTTGTCCTTTCATTTGTTTTTTGGGTTCTCGACATCGCGCCGATTCGATTCCAGCCATTTGTTTCGGTTCGAGGCGCCAGCATCCCTTCGTTTGTTTGGTTCGCCCGATTCGCGCCACGATTGATCCCTTCCATTGTTCCGGTTCCCGAGCGCCAGCGCTCGGATTCGATCCCTTTGTTTTGTTTAGGTTCTCGGGCATTACTCGATATTTGATCCTCCTTTTTATTTCGGTTTCTACAGCATCATTTTCGTTTTGATCCCTTCACTTTTTATTGGGTTCTCTTGCATTGTGTCGGTCGATACCTTCCTTTTTATTTTTAGTTCTCAGTTTCGGCGCCTAGGTCGATCATTTCCTTTTGATTCGGGTTCTCACGGCATTGCGCGGTCGATCCCTTCCTTTTGTTGGGTTCTCGGCATTGTGCCGTTGATCCCTAGTTTGTTTGGGGTTCTCGACGCCGAACGTGTTAATCGATCCGTTTTATTCCCGGGTTGTGAACTGTCGTTTCAGTTCAATCACTTTGTTTTGATTCGGGTTCTTTGGCATCGCGCCCTGATTCGATACCTTCCATTTTTATTTCATCTTCTTGGCGCCAGCGCTTCGTTGTTCCGCCCATTTTTCTTTTTGGATTCTTTGGCATTACGCCCGGTTGATGCCTTCTTTTATTCGAGTTATCGACATCGGCGCGGTCGATCCTTTATTTTGGTCGAGTTCTCAAGCATTGCACCTTGATTCGATCCCTTCCTTTTGTTTCGGGGTTCTCGGCATCAGCGCCAGGCGATACCTTCCATGTTTGGGTCTTCCGATTGTCGGCGCCCGGTCGATCCGCCCGATTTTGATTTGAGTTCTCTTGAATTACGCGGTTGATCCCGTCCATTGTTTTGAGTTCTCACGGTATCGGCGTCGATCCGATCCTTCCTTATTTAGGTTCTTCCGACATCACGCCCGGTCGATCCTTCTTTTTCTTCGATTTCTCGACTCGCGCGGATTGATCCCTTCGTTTTAGGTTCTCAGCTTCGCACCCGAATTCATTCCTTCATTTGTTCGGGTTCTCAAGCATCGCGCGGATTCGATCATAGTTTTGTTCGGGTTCTCGGCATTAATTCTCGGTCGTCCCTTACCTTTTATTTGAGTTCTCACGCGCCGTTGCCTAGATTCGATCCCTTCCTTTTGTTTGGGTTCTCGGCATTGCTCGTTTGATACGCTGTTTTGTTTCGGGTTCTCTGGCACGCGGTGATCGCCTTTTGTTTGGTTGTCGGCGCCGTTAGCCGATTCAATCGCTGACGAGTTCTGCGGCATTGCTCCCATATTCGATCCTTCCTTTTTGTTTGGGTTCTTTGGTATCCGTCCCGATTGATCCTTCGTTTGTTTGGGATCTCGAACCTCACGCCCGGTTCGATCCCCGCCGTTTTGTTCAGTGTTCTCGGGCATCGGCTGGTTTGATCCGCCCGTTTTGTTTAGTTCTCCGGCATCGGCGGATCGATCCTTTCATTTTGTTTGGGTTCTCTAACGCGGCGCCCGGTCGATGCGGCGAGTTTTGTTTTTGGTTCTCTGGCGTACTCAATTTGATTCCTTGGCTTTTTATTTGGTTCTCGACGCCGGCGCCCAGATCCAATCCCTTTGTTTTGATTTGGGTTCTCTAGCATAGCGCCCAGATTCAATCCCTTCCTTTTTTATTTAGAGTTCTCTAATATCGGCGCTGAATTCAATCCCTTCCCCTTTTATTTGGGTTCTTTGACATTGCACCACGATTTGATCCCTTCCTTTATTTAGGGTTCTACGACATGGCCAGTTCGATCCCGCTATTTTTGATTCGGAGTTCTCTAGCGACCGGCTGGTCGATCCCTTCCTTTTGTTTGGTTCTCCGCGTCGTGCCCAGTTGATGCCTTCCCTTTGTTTGAGTTCTCGCCATCACGCCCGGTCGATCGCTATTACGGTCGAGTTAAACATTGCACCTTGATTAAAACCACCACTTTGTTTAGAGTTCTCTATCGCGCCTTCGGTGTGCCACTTTGTTTCCGGGTTCCGGTACCCGCCGGTCGATCCCTCGATTTTGATTCGAGTTCTCTGGGATTGCGCCCATATTTAATCCTGTCCTTTTGTTTCGGGTTCTCGTTATCGGCGTCCCAGTCCGATCCCTTCCCGCTTTTATTGGTTACCGAACATCATGCCCGGTCGATCCGCCGTTTTCTTTTCCCGGTTTCTCGGCGCTTCGGCGCCCCAGTTCCCGATCCCGCCGTTTTTCGGGTTCGAGCATCCGCACCCAGTCGATTTCCCGCCGTTTAGGTTCTCCTCGCCAGTCGGATTTGATCCCTGCTGTTCGGGTTCACCGGGCATCGCGCCCGGTTAATCCCTTCATTTGTTTCGGGTTCTCGAGCTCGCGCGGATTGAGTCCTTAGTTTTGTTTGGGTTCTTTGGCATTGCTTCTCGATTCAATCCCTTTCCTTTTCTATTGGGTTCTCAAACGCCGTTACTTTGGGCCGATCCACCTTTGTTCCGGGTTCCGAGCATTGCGTCCGGATTTTATCCCTTTGTTTTGTTTCGGGTTCTCTGGCATTGCACCTAGATTCAATCCCTTCCTTTGGGTTTCGGATTATCACGGCATCGCTTCCGGATTCAATCCCTTTGTTTGGTCGGGTTCTGGCCTTGCGCCTAGATTCGATCCTTTCTTTTGTTTAGGATGCGTCTCGGCGCCTAGGTCGATCCCTTTGTTTTGGTCGATTCTACGGTTTGCGCCGGGTCGATCCCTTCCTTTTGTTTCAGGTTCTCCGGTATCGTGTCCGGATTCGATCCCCTCGTTTT
Organism: Tetrastigma voinierianum; assembly: GCA_016808115.1. NCBI lineage: Eukaryota > Viridiplantae > Streptophyta > Magnoliopsida > Vitales > Vitaceae > Tetrastigma > Tetrastigma voinierianum. The sequence continues at coordinate 93,478 of JAEQBH010009441.1, read as the reverse complement.
GTTTCGGGATCTCGGCATCTCTGAGTCGATCGCCGTTTTGTTGTGTTCTCAGCGCGTTTGTGCACGGATTCGATCCCTTCGTTTTGTTTCAGGTTCTCCGGCATCACGCCCGAATTTGTTCCTTTCGTTTTGTTTCAGGTTCTCTAGCATCGCGCCCTGATTCGATAGCTGAGTTTTGTTATGGGTTCTCTGGCATTGCTCCAAGATTTTATTCCTTCCTTTTATATTTTAGGTTTCGAGCATCGCGCGGTCGATCCCTTTGTTTGATCGAGTTCTCAACGGCGCGAGTCGATCCGCTTTCATTTGTTTGGTTCTTTGGCATTCGCATGCAAATTTGATCCCTTTATTTTTGATTCGAGTTCTCTAGCATTACCTTCGTTTGATCCCTTCCTTTTGTTCACGGTTCTCGCCGCCGAGCCAATTAATTCTTTCCTTTTTCTTCGGGTTCTCAGGCTTCGCGCTTGGATTCGATCCCTTAGTTTTTTTTCGGGTTCTCTGGCATTGCTTCTCGATTCGATCCCTTCCTTTTTTATTTCGGGTTCTCGGCATCGTGCTGGGTCGATCCTTCTTTATTCGGGTCCTCCGCATTGCGTCGGTTGTGCTGTTTTGTTTCAGGTTCTCTAGCTTTGCACCTAGATTCAATCACTTCCTTTTTGTTTCAGGTTATCCGGCATCGCGCTCAGATTCAATCCCTTTATTTTGATTCGGGTTCCCTGGCCTTGCACCCAGATGCGATCCTTTCCTTTTGTCTCAAGCTCTTCGATATCGCGCCCAGATTCGATCCCTTTATTTTGATTCGAGTTCTCTGGCATTGCCCTCAAGATTCGATCCCTTCCTTTTGTTTTGGGTTCTCGAATGTCGCGTCTGGTCGATCCCGCCGTTTGTTTCGGGATCTCATCACTTGCCCGGATCGATCGCCGTTTTGTTTCGTGTTCTCAACCATCGTGCCTAGATTCAATCCCTTCGTTTTGTTTCGAGTTCTCCGACATCGCGCCCGGATTTGATCCTTTCGTTTTGTTTCGGGTTCTCTGCTTGTCTCCAGGTCGATGGCGAGTTTTTGTTTTGAGTTCTCTAGCATTGCTCGAATTTGATTCCTTCCTTTTTATTTCGGGTTCTCGGCATCGGCGCCCAGATTCAATCCTTTGTTTTCTTACGGTTCGGCACCGCTCAAATTCGATCCCTTCTTTTTATTTGGGTTATCTGTATCATTTTAGATTGGATCGCCGTTTGTTCCGAGGTTCTTTGACATTGCACCCTGATTTGATCCCTTCCTTTTATTTTGGGTTCTCCGGCATCGCGCTCGGATTCGATCCCTTTATTCTGATTCGAGTTCTCTTGTACCTTCCGTTCGATCCCTTCCTTTTGTTTGGGTTCTCGCCATCACGCCTGGGTCGATGCCTTACCTTTGTTTGGTTCTCACGGCATCGTGCCGATTCCCGATCCCTTTATTTTGGTCAGAGTTCTTAAGCATTGTACCTTGATTCAATCCCTTCCTTTTGTTTGGTTCTCTAGCGCCAGCTGAGGTGATACCTTCCCTTTGTTTTGGGTTTATCTGGTATCGTGCACAGATTAGATCCCTTCCTTTTGTTTCAGATTCTTTGCCATTCCGCCTTGATTTGATCCCTTTCTTTTATTTCGTGTTCGCTCAGATTCGATCCCTTTATTTTGATCCGAGTTCTCTAGCAATGCAACTAGATTCGATCCTTTCATCTTTTTTTCAGGTTCTTCGGCATCGCACCCCAGATTGATCGCCGCTTTCTTCCGGGTTCTCCCGTGTCGCGCCCAGGTCGATCCTTTATTTATTTATTTTTTGATTCTCGGGCATTCGCGCCCCGAATACGATTATGTCCATTTTGTTTGGAGTTCTCTTATTATCGCGTCCAAATTCGATCCCTCCCTTTTATTTTGGTTTCTCAGACATATCGCCCAGATTCAATCCCTTCGTTTTGTTTTGTGTTCTCATCACGCCCACATTCGATCCCCTCGTTTTATTTGGGTTCTCGAGGGCATCGCGCCGGATCGTTCCCTTTGTTTGTTTGGGTTCTCGATGTGCGCGATTCTATCATAGTTTTGTTTAGTTCTGGGCATCACCGGATTCGATCCACTTCGTTTGTTGCGCTTCTCGGGCGCCAGCTCGGTTGATCCCATAGTTTTGTTTCGGGTTCTCTGGCATTGCTCCTAGATTCGATCCCTTCCTTTTTTATTTGGGTTCTCTGGCATCGTGCCTAGATTCGATCCCTTCCTTTTGATTCGGGTTCTCTGGCATGGCGCCCGGTAACCGACACCTTATTTTTATTTGGGTTCTTGACATTGCGCTTTCAGTTTGAATCCGCTTTGTTTTGTTTGGGTTCTCTTGCATTGCACCTAGATTTGAACACTTCCTGTTGTTTAGGGTTCTCGACATCGCGCTCGGTCGATCCCTTTGTTTTGATTGGGTTCCACTGGCCTTTTTTTCAGTTCGATCCTTTCCTTATTGTTTAAGTTCTTTTGATATCGCTAGATTTGATCACTTTCTTTAGGTCGAGTTCTCACGGCATTGCGCGGGTCGATCCCTTCCTTTGTTTCATACTCTCCGGTGGCCACAGAGACCGATCACTTTGTTTGTTCCGTGTTCTCTCGGGCACTTCAGCGCGAATTCGTTCCCTTAGTTTTGTTTGGTCACTCGCGGCGCCATTGCCCAATTTGATCCCATCTCTTTTTTTGTTTGGGTTCTCGGGCATCGCGCTGGTCGATCTTAATTTGTTGGGTTCTCTGCTCTTGCTCCCTAATTCATCCACCCACTTTTATTTCGGGATCTACGGCATCGTTCTAGGTAGATTAGTTCCTTTGGTCAGGTTCTCTTGCATTGCGCCTAGATTCGATACCTTCCTTTTATATTTCGGATTCGATCTCTTCCTTTTGATTCGGGTTCTCTGGTATTTCGCCCAGATTTGATCCCTTCCTTTTGTTTCGGGTTCTCCCGACGCCGCGCGATCCTTCCGTTTTGTTTGGTTTCTCGGGCGCCGCTGGTCGATCCCTTCCTTTTGTTTACGGTTCTCTAGCATCGTGCCGGATTAATCCGCCCGTTTTGTTTGAGTTTTTCGCATCGCGCTCGAATTGATCGCCGTTTTGTTCGGTTCTCAGCATCACGCCTAGATTCGATCCCTTAGTTTTGTTTCGGTTTCTCTTGCATTGCTCCTAGATTTCCCTTCCTTTTTTATTTCGGGTTCTCCGGCATCATGCCTAGATTCGATCCCTGCCTTTTGATTTGGGTTCTCTGGCATTGCACTAAGATTCGATGCCTTCCTTTTATATTTCGGGTTCTCCAACATCGAGCCTAGATTCGATCCCTTCTTTTTTATTCGGGTTCTCAAGCATTGCGCCCAGATTCAATCCCTTCCTTTTGTTTCGGATTCTCCAGCATCACGGCAGGATTCGATCCCTTTGTTTTTATTCGAGTTCTCTGGCATCGTGCCTAGATTCGATCCCTTCCTTTTGTTCCGGGTTCTCTAGCATCGCGCCCAGATTCGATCCCTTCCTTTTGTTTCGGGTTCTCTTGCATTACGCCCGGATTCAATCCCTTCGTTTGGTTTTGGGTTCTACGGCATCGTGCCCAGATTTGATCCCTCCGTTTTGTTTCGGGTTCTCAAGCATTACGCCCGGATTCAATCTCTTAGTTTTGTTTAGGTTCTTTCTTTATTTCTCTAGTTGATCCGCGCCTTCTTTATTTTGGGTTCTCGACGTATGCGCTAGATTCAATCCCTTTGTTTTTCGTTAGGTTTTCTTGTTGCACCCAAATTCGATCCCTTCCTTTTATTTTCGTGTTCTCACCGCGCCAGCTTCGATTGATCCCTTCCTTTTGTTTCGTTTTGGCATTACGCTGTTGATCTCTTCCGCTTTTTCTTCGGGTTCTCGACCGCCCGGTTGATCCCTTATTTTGATTCGAGTTCTATGGCATTGCACCTGGGTCGATTCCTTCCTTTATTCGGATTCTCGGAGCATCACGCTGGTCGATCCGCCCTTTCTTTCGGGTTCTCCGTTGTCGAGCCCGGTCGATCACTATTTTGATTCGGTTATTTGGCATTGCGCCCACGAGTTAGATCGAATCCTTTTGATACGGGTTCTCTTGCTCCTTGCGATTCCGATCCCTTCCTTTTGTTTGGGTTCTGCGCGCCATGCGATTCAATCCCGCCGTTTGTTTAGTTCTTGGCGCCAGCGCCAGATTCAATCCCTTAGTTTTGTTTGGGTTCTCTTCTTGCATTGCGCTTCTAGGTCGATCCCTTTGCTTTTCTGTTCATGTTCTCCAACGTACAACTAGGTCGGTCCCTTCATTTTTGTTGACTCTCGACATTCGCGCCCGGTTGATACGCTGTTTGTTCAGGTTCTCTTACTTGCACTCGGTCGATCAGCCTTTTTGGTTTGGGTTGTCGTAGCTGATTCATCCCTTTGTTTTGATTCGGGTTCCTTGGCCTTGCGCCTAGATTCGATCCTTTCCTTTCATTTCAAATTCTTCGATATCACGCCCAGATTCGATCCCTTTGTTTTGATTCGAGTTCTCTGACATTGCGCTCAGATTCGATCCCTTTCTTTGATTTGAGTTTCTCTGTATTGCGTCGGATCGATCCACCGTTTTGTTCCCGGGATCTTGGCATCGCTTCCGGATTCGATCCATTCGTTTTGTTTCGTGTTCTCAGGCATCGTGCCTGGATTCGATCCCTTCATTTTGTTTCAGGGTTCTCAGGCATCACGCCTAGATTTGATCGCTTCGTTTTGTTTCGGATTCTCTAGCATCACCTTTCGGATTGATAGTGAGTTTTGTTATGGGTTCTCTGGCATTGCTCCTAGATTCGATCGCTTCCTTTTTTATTTCGGGTTCTCCGGTATCTCGCCCAGATTCAATCCCTTTGTTTTGATTCCCGGGTTCTCGGCATAAGCGCCAAAGTGATCCTTCCTTTTTTATTCCGGGTTATCCCCAGGTCGGCGCTCGTTCGATCCCTTCCTTTTGTTTCGGGTTCTTTGGCATTGCGCTCGGATTCGATCCCTTTATTTTGATTCGAGTTCTCTAGCATTGCAACTAGATTCAATCCCTTTCTTTTGTTTAGGTTCTCAAGCCCGGCGTAGTTCGATCACTGGTTTGTTTCGGGTTCTACGGCGGCCCCTTCTCGATTCAATCCATCGCTTTTTTATTTGAGGTTTCGACGCCGTTGCTAGATTGATCCTTCCTTTTGTTTTGAGTTCTCGGCATTGCGTCCGGATTTAATACCTTTGTTTTGTTTCGGGTTCTCTAGCTTTGCACCTAGATTCGATCCCTTCCTTTTTGTTTGGGGTTATCCGGCATCCCGCTCAGATTCAATCCCTTTGTTTTGATTCAGGTTCCCTGGCCTTGCGCCCAGATTCGATCCTTTCCTTTTGTTTCAAGTTCTTCGATATCGCGCCCAGATTCGATCCCTTTATTTTGATTCGAGTTCTCTAGCATTGGGCCCAGATTCGATCCCTTCCTTTTGTTTCGGGTTCTCCGATATCGCATCCGGATTTGATCCCTTTGTTTTGTTTCGGGATCTCCCGCACCACACGGTCCGGTCCATCATTTTGTTGCGTGTTCACCGGGCGCGCCGTGCACGGATTAAATCGCCGTTTTGTTCGGGTTCTCAGGCATTTGCTGCCCGGTCGATCCTTCGTTTTGTTTGGGTTCTCTAGCGCCAGCGCCCGGTCGATACGAGTTTGTTTTGGGGTTCTTTAGCATTGCTCCAAGATTTGATTCGCCTTTTATTTCGATTTCTCCAACGCGGCATGAATTCATCCTTTGTTTGATTGGGTTCTACGGCATAAGCGTAGTCGATCCCCTTCCTTTTATTTCGGGTTATCTAGTATCGCACCTAGATTCGATCCCTTCGTTTTGTTTCGGGTTCTTTGACATTGCGCCCTGATTTGATCCCTTCATTTTATTTCAGGTTCTCCAGCATTGCGCTCGGATTCAATCCCCTTATTTGATTCGAGTTCTCTAGCATTGCAACTAGATTCGATCCCTTCCTTTTGTTTCATGTTCTCCGCCATCGCGCCCAAATTCGATGCCTTCCCTTTGTTTCGAGTTCTCCGACATCGTGCCCAGATTCGATCCCTTTATTTTGATTCGAGTTCTCAAGCATTGCACCTTGATTCAATCCCTTCCTTTTGTTTTGGGGTTCTCTAGCATCGGCGCTGAGTCGATACGCAACCGCTGTTCCGGTTATCGACCTTCGCGCTTTGAATTCGATCCCTTCCTTTTGTTTCGGGTTCTTTGGCGTGCATGCGGTTGATCCCTTCATTTTATTTTAAATTGTTCTCGGCGTCGCTTTCCGGATTCGATCCCTTTATTTTGATTTGAGTTCTCTAGCATTGCAACTAGATTCGATCCTTTCTCCTTTTTTCGGGTTCTTCGGCATCACGCCCAGATTCGATCCCTTCCCTTTCTTTCGGGTTCTCTGGTTTCGCGTCCAGATTCGATCCCTTTATTTTGATTCGAATTCTCTGACATTACACCCAAATTCGATTCCATCCATTTGTTTTTGGTTTCTCAGACATATCGCCCAGATTCAATCCCTTTGTTTTGTTTCATGTTCTCCGGCATCACACCCACATTCGATCCCCTAGTTTTGTTTTGGGTTCTCAGGCATTGCACTCGGATTCGTTCCCTTCATTTGTTTGGTTCTCGGCATGCTGGTTTCCTATTCCTTAGTTTTGTTTCGGCTTCTAAGGCATTGCACCCGGATTCTATCCCTTAGTTTTGTTTCTGGTTCTAAGGCATCGCACCCGGATTCGATCCCATAGTTTTGTTTCGGGTTCTCTAGCATTGCTCCTAGATGATCTCTTCCTTTTTTATTTCAGGTTCTTTGGCATGGTGCCTAGATTCGATCCCTTCCTTTTGATTCGGGTTCTCTGGCATGGCGCCCAACTTCGATACCTTCCTTTTTTATTTCGGGTTCTTCGGCATTGCACTCGGATTTGATCCCTTTGTTTTGTTCCGGGTTCTCTTGCATTGCACCTAGATTTGAACACTTCCTGTTGTTTCGGGTTCTCCGGCATCGCGCTCAAATTCGATCCCTTTGTTTTCATTGGGTTCCTGACGCTGGCGGATTAGATCCTTTCCTTTTGTTTGAGGTTCTTCGATATCGCGTCCAGATTTGATCCCTTTCTTTTAATTCGAGTTCTCTTGCATTGGTCCCAGATTCGATCTCTTCCTTTTGTTTCATGCTCGTGTCGGCGTCGGATTCGATCCTCGTTTGTTCGGGATCTCGGCATCGCGCGGGTCGATCCCTTTGTTTTGTTTCGTGTTCTCAAGCATCACACCCGGATTCGATGTTCCCTTAGTTTTGTTCGGTCCTCGGGCATCAGCGCCCGAGTTCGATCCCATCATTTTGTTTCGGGTTCTCAACGCTTCGCCGCACGTGGGTCGATCTTAGTTTTGTTGGGTTCTCGCTCCCATCTGGTTCATCCCTTACTTTTATTTCGGGTTCTCGGCATCGTGCCTAGATTCGTCTGTTCCTTTATTCGGGTTCTCTTTGCATTGCACCGGGTTCCATTTTCACCTTCCTTTTTAGATTTGATTCTCGGCATCATGCTGGGTCGATCTCTTCCTTTTGATTGGGTTCTGGTATTTCGCGGGTTGATCCCTCCCCTTTTGTTCAGTTTCTCGACATCTTTACCGTCGCTTTTCGGTTCTGGGCATCGGCACCTGAATTCGATCCCTTCCTTTTTGTTTTAAGTTTCTCTAGCATCGTGCGGATTCAATCCCGCCGTTTTGTTTGAGTTTCGGCATCGTGCCAGGAAATTAAATCCGCCGTTTTGTTTCCGGGTTCTCAAGCATCGCGCTTTAAATTTGATCCCTTAGTTTTGTTTCGGTTTCTACAGCATTGCTCTAGATTGATCCATTCCTTTTTATTTAGTATTTCTCAGGCATCGCGCCAGTTGATCCCTTCCTTTTGATTCGGGTTCTCTAGCATTACACCAAGATTTGATACCTTCCTTTTATATTTCGGGTTCTCCGGCATCGAGCCTAGATTCAATCCCTTCTTTTTTATTCAGGTTCTTAGGCATTACGCCCAGATTCAATCCCTTCCTTTTGTTTTAGGTTCTCCAGCATCGCTGCAGGTTTCGATCCCTTTTTTTTTATTCGGGTTCTCTGGCATCGTGCCTAGATTCGATCCCTTCCTTTTGTTCCGGGTTCTCTAGCATCGAGCCCAGATTCGATCCCTTCCCTTTTTATTACGGAGTTTCTTCTACATTGGATTAGATCCCTTCCGTTTGGTTTTTAGGTTCTCTGACATCGCGCCCGGATTTGTTCCCTTTGTTTTTGTTTCGAGTTCTCCAGCTTGTGCACCGGATTCAATCTCTTAGTTTTGTTTCGGGTTCTCTAGCATTTCTCCTAGATTCGATCCTTTCCTTTTTTATTTTGGGTTCTCCGGCATCGCGCCCAGATTCAATCCCTTTGTTTTCATTCGGGTTTTCTTGCATCGCACCCAAATTCGATCCCTTCCTTTTTTATTCCATATTCTCCTGCATCGCGCCTAGATTCGATCTCTTCCTTTTATTTTGCTGCGTTTTTGGCATTGCGCTTCGGTTGATCCCTTTCTTTGGCCCGGGTTCTCCGCCAGCGGCCGTTGATCCCTTTATTTTGATTGAGTTCTGGCATTGCGCCTAGATTGATTCCCTTCCTTTTATTCCCAGTTCTCGGGCATCAGCTCAATTTGATCCCTTCCCTTTCTTTGAGTTCTTTGGTATTGCGCAGTTAGGTCCCTTTATTTTGATTCGAGTTCTCGGCATTGCGCCAGTTATATCAGTCTTTTATCTGGGTTCTCTGCTTATCGCACCTAGATTTGATCCCTTCCTTTTGTTCCAGGTTCTCTGACATCGCTCCCGTATTCAATCCCTTTGTTTTGTTTCAGGTTCTCAGGCATCGCGCCCGGATTCGTTCCCTTCGTTTTGTTTCGGGTTCTCCTCCATCGCGCTCGGATTCGATCCCTTACTTTTGTTTCGGGTTCTCAGGCATCGCTCCAGGATTCGATCCCTTAGTTTTGTTTCGGGTTCTGATTAGGTATGAAGTGCCCAGGCCTATATCAGATAGGTTTTACGAGTGCTTTTTCTTGCTAATCGCCATCAATTATGCCCGATTAGGTGTTCGGTGTTCGCCCAGTATCGCTTATCTTGTTTAGAGGTTATTTTGGCAGTTTGTTTTGCGGGTTTTTCTGCGTACTTTGGGAGTTCAATATCGATGTAAGTGATGAACCTGAAGATTGGCTGATTGTCGGCCATCCAAGCATGCAATCGAAAAGAATGAAGGCGAAGTGATGGAAATAAATGCGAAGAGGAGTAGTAAGCGATGCGTGGTCGGCATTCCGGGGAATTTCGCTAAGATTGCGAATTTCGTGGGATTGCGAAAATTCGCAATCATAAGCGAAAATTGCATAATCCTAAGCGAAATTGGCATTCGCTAGACCGAGTTTGTCTATGCTTGTTCCTAGCGAAAAATCGGTTCGCTATCACTAAAATTTAGCTAAGCTAGCGAGAAATTTAGCTAACCTAATTGCCCGATACCTAGCGAAATTTTAGATTCATTATCTCTTGGTGATTTGCTACCTAGCGAAATTTTCATATAGCGAATTTTTGTGCCTAACTAAAATTCCTTGCCTTGTCATACTTTGTAATTAATGGCAAACTTCATTTGGTGTACTTCCTTGTCCTTATTTAGTCAAAATGTTAGGCTTTATTGTAGTTTCACATAAATGGGTGGCCTATATAAACCCCCATGGTTTTTGTAACCCTAAGCAAGAAATTGGAGAGAAATCTTTTGGCACATTTCCATTTTTTATGTAAATATCTTCCGCAGCTCAGTTAGGGTTTTAGTTTTCTCTCTTCTCTCTCCTCTTTCTCTCATTTTCTAGGCTACCAAACAACCCTCTTGAGGATGACAACTCAAGAATCTTGTAAGCCTCTTTCTTTGAAGAGAGAGGTAGCTAAGCTTGGTTGTGGAGCGTTTGCGGGATTGTCCTCATGTGTTGAATGCTACAGTGCATGTTGCAGCTATCTTCTCAAACAGGTTGAATATCATTTAATGTCATTAATTTGGCAAATCACTGCAATGCTTTGGGATACGATGTTAATACTTGTTGCTAGATGCTGTGGTTTTTAGATGGTCTTTCTGGCCATTTGAAATGATGTTGAATGTTAGGGTTTCGCGAAAGTGTAGATGCATGTTACGTGTTGACTCGAATAGGGTGATTACAGGTTAGGTTTGCTAGTTAAACAAAGATCCGGTTATGGCTTGGACTGCGGTTGCTTGTCATAATGCGAGATAAAACGAGACACTTGTTTGCCTGTGTTATCAAGTTAGTGACCTAAATCTTCAAAATACCTTTCACACATCACTTCGATCTTCTGATTATTCAGTTTTCAAACTACTACTTTGTTTTTGAAACAAATCCAAAAATCCAAATAAGCCTTGCAGCACCGCGCCTTACCGTCATTCCCTAGGATGAAAACCACGTCCAGTGTTAGAATACTGCCCCAAGAAACGGCTATCACTGCGGTAGCTTGACTCGGCGATGGGAGAACAGGATATAAATTTTGTTGATTCGGCTCAGCCTCGTAGCGCGAATCGGGTTCTCTGTCATTGCTCCTAGATTTGATCCCTTAAACTTTTTATTTCGGGTTCTCGACATCGTGCTGGGTGATCCTTCCTTTTTATTCGGGTTCTCACGGCATTGCGCCCAGTCGATGCCTTTTATTTCAGTTCTCTATCGCTAGTTGATCCTTCATTTGATTCGGGTGATCGGGCATTCTCGCCAAATTCGTCCCTTCATTTTGTTGGGTTCTCAATCGTTACGGTTCGATCTCTTCATTTTTTTGGGTTCTCAAGCGCCGGCCCATATTGATCGTTTATTTTATTTGGGATTTATACGGCGCGTGCTGAATTCAATCCCTTCCTTTTTATTCACAGCGGGTTCTTTGGCATCGGCGCGTTCGATCCCTTCCTTTTGTTTCGGGTTCTCGGCGTCGGCGCTCGGATTCGATCCGCCGTTTTTCGAGTTCTCGGCATTGCTCGGTCGATCCTTTATTTTTCATTAGGTTCTCACGGCATTGCACCTAGATTTGATCCCTTCCTTTTTTATTTCGGGTTCTTCAGCATTGTGCCCAGATTTGATCCCTTCTTTTGATTTCGGTTCTCTGGCATTGCGACCGTCGATACCTTCGCGCCTGGCCAGTTTCGCCGGCGCCGTGTCTAGATTTGATCCCTTCGCACGATTAAGGTTCTCAACATCGGCGCCCGGGTTCGATCCTTCCTTTTTGTTCCGGGTTTTAGACATCCGCGCCCGGTTTGATCCGCCGTTTTGATTCGGGTTCTCGAATCGCTCGGTTCGATCCCTGTTTTTTCGAGTTCGGGCGTCGCACGGATTCGTTTCCTCGTTTGTTGCCTAGGTCGTGCTTACCCCATTCGAGTTCTCGGCATCGCTGAATCGAACCCTTTGTTTGTTGAGGTTACCCTAGCCTTGCACTAGGTTGATCCTTTCCTTTTGTTTCAGGTTGCCCGTCTCCCGGGCAGCCATCCCGATCCCTTGATTTGATTGAGTTCTCACGGCATTGCACTGATTCGGTCGCTTCCTTTGTTCCGGGTTCTCGGTATCAGCGTCCGGTCGATCGTCGTTTTGTTCCGGGATCTCGACATCAGCGTCGGTCGATACCTTCATTTTTCGTGTTCTTAGACATTGTGCCTGGATTCAATCCCTTCATTTTATTTCGGGTTCTCCGGCATCGCACCTGGATTCTATCCCTTAGTTTTTTTTCGGGTTCTCCGACATCTCGCCTAGATACGAACCCTTACTTTTTTATTTCGGGTTCTCCGGCATCGTGCCTAGATTCGATCCCTTCCTTTTGGTCGGGTTCTGCGGCTCGCTGAATTGCCCGCTGCTTTTATATTTGGGTTCTCGACGCGCGCCGTTGATCCCTTCCTTTTTGATTCGTGTTCGGGCATTGCGCCTAGATTCGATCCCTTCTTTTGTTTGGGTTCTCTAACGCCGGCGAGTTCCTCGCCGTTTTTCGGGTTCGGTGTCGCTGATTCCATCTGTTTTTCTGTCGGGTTCTCGTTATTGCAAATTCGATCCCTTCCTTTTGTTCCGGGTTCTTTAGCATCGTGCCTAGATTCGACACCTTCCTTTTTTTTTGGGATCTTCTCCATCGCTCTTGAATTGATCACCGTTTGTTGAGTTCTGCATTGCACCGGATTCTATCCCTCAGTTTTATTCTGGGTTCTCGAGCATGTGTGAATTTGGTCCCTTAGTTTTGTTTCAGGTTCTCTGGCATTTCTCCTAGATTCGATCCCTTTCTTTTTTATTTTAGGTTCTCCGGCATCGCGCCCAGATTCAATCCCTTTGTTTTGATTCGGGTTTTCTGGGATCGCGCCTAAATTCGATCCCTTACTTTTCTATTTCATGTTCTCCGGCATCGCGCCTAGATTTGAACCCTTCCTTCTATTTATCGATTTTTGGCATTACCCCAGATTCGATCCATAGCCTCATTCGAGTTCTGGCATTGCACCTGGGTGATCCTTCCTTTTTTTATTTCGGGTTCTCCGGCATCGTGCCTAGATTCTATCCCTTCCTTTTGATTCGGGTTCTTCGGCATTACGTCTAGATTCGATCCCTTCCTTTTAATTCCAGTTCTTAGGCATTGCGCCCAGATTCAATCCCTTCCTTTTGTTTCGGGTTCTCCGGCATTGCGCCTAGATTCGATCCCTTCCTCTTTTTGTCGAGTTCCGGGCATCACACCGTTCGATTAGTTTGTTTTTATTGGGTTCCTCTTTGTCGCTCCCATTCCCAGATTGATCTTCCCGCCGTTCCGGGTTCTCTAGCATCGCGCCCAGATTCGATCCCTTCCTTTTGTTTCGGTTCTCCAGCATCGCGCTCGGATTCGATCCCTTCTTTTGTTTGATTCTCGACGCCAGCGCCGGATCGATCCCGCCGTTTTATTCCGGGTTCTCAAGCATTCTTGGGTTTTGATCCTTAGTTTGTTTCAAGTTCTCTGGCATTAGCTAATATTGATCCGTTTCCTTTTTTATTTCGTGTTCTCTGGCATCGCGCCCAGATTTGATCCCATCCTTTTGATTCGGGTTCTCTGGCATTGCGCCCAGATTCGATACCTTCCTTTTATATTTCGGGTTCTTTGGCATCGCGTCTAGATTTGATCCTTCGCGCGATTACGGTTCTCGGGCGCCAGCCTAGTTGAACCATACTTTTATTGAGTTCTCCGGCATCATGCCTAGATTTGATACCTTCCTTTTGATTCGGGTTCTCTGGCATTGTGCCCAGATTCAATACCTTCCTTTTATATTTCAGGTTCTCCGGCATCGCGCCTAGATTTGATCCCTTCTTTTTTCATTCGTGTTCTAAGGCATTGCGCCTAGATTTGATCCCTTCCTTTTGTTTCGGGTTCTCCAGCATCGCGGCAAGATTCGATCCCTTTATTTTTTTCGAGTTCTTGGGTATCGCACCCAGATTCCATCCGTTTGTTTTTATTCAGGTTCTCATGCATCGTGCCCGGATTCGATCCCTTCCTTTTGTTCCGGGTTCTCTAGCATCGCACTCAGATTCGATACCTTCCTTTTTTTTCGGTATCTTCAGCATCACTGCCGAATTCAATCCCTTCGTTTCATTTCGGGTTCTCAGGCATTGCGCCGGATTGATCCCTCGTTTGTTTAGGTTCCTCGGCATTTCTCTGGTCGATGCACCTTTTTATTTTGGGTTCCGTGCCGATTCAATCCCTTTGTTTTGGTCGAGTTTTTTTTGGGATCGGCGCTGGGATTCGATCCCGCCCATTTTATTTCATGTTCTCCGGCATTGCGCCTAGATTCAAACCTTTCCTTCTGTTTGTCGTTTTTTGGCATTGCACCCAGATTCGATCCCTTTATTTTCATTCGAGTTCTCTGGCATTGCACCTAGATTTGATCCCTTCCTTTTTTATTTCGGGTTCTCCGGCATCGTGCCTAGATTCGATCCTTTCCTTTTGATTCGGGTTTTTCGGCATCATCTAGTTGATCGCCCTTTTAATTCAGTTCTTGGCATTACGCTTGATTTGATCCCTTCCCTTTTGTTTGGGTTCTCGACATGCGCCCGGTCGATCCCTTCCTTTTTTCGGTTCGGGCGCCGGCGCCCCGAATTCGATTCGTTTGTTTTTATTCGGGTTCTCTGTCATCATTCCCAGATTCAATCCCTTCCCTTCATTCCGGGTTCTGCCTGGCGCCTGCGTTGATCCCTTCCTTTATTCCGGTTCTGGGGCGCCGATGCTTGGTCCGATCCGCTTTATTTTTGTTTGGGTTCCGAACGCCGGCGCCGTATTCATCGCCGTTGTTCCGGTTTCTGCGGCTGCGCCCGGTCGATCACATTCCTTTTGTTTCTAGTTCTCACGCCGGCCGGATTCGATCGCTGTTTTGTTTGGTTCTCGGCGCCAGCGCCGGTCGATCCGCTCATTTTGTTTCGGGTTCTCAGGCATTGCTCTCGGATTTGATCCCTTAGTTTTGTTTCAGGTTCTCTTGCATTGCTCCTAGATTTGATCCCTTCCTTTTTTATTTTGGGTTCTCTAACATCGTGCCTAGATTCGATCCCTTTCTTTTGATTAGTTCTGGCATTCTTTCCGATTTATCCCGCCATTTATTTCGGGTTCTCCGGAAGCGAGCGGTGATCCCTTATTTTCATTCGTGTTCTCTATCATTACACCTAGATTTGATCCCTTCCTTTTATTTTGGATTCTCCGACAATGCGCCCAAATTCCATCTCTTCCCTTTGTTTCGAATTCTCCAGTATAGCGTTCAGATTTGATCCCTTTGTTTTGATTCGAGTTCTCTAGCATTGCGCCCATATTAGATCATGTCCTTTTGATTCGGGTTCTCTAGCATCGCGCCCTGATTCGATCCCTTCCTCTTGTTCCGGGTTCTCCGACATTACACCCGGATTCGATCCCTTCGTTTTGTTTCGGGTTCTCAGGCCTTGCGCCTGGATTCGTTCCCTTCGTTTTGTTTCAGGTTCTCCTCCATCGTGCCCGGATTCGATCCCTTACTTTTCTTTCGGGTTCTCAAGCATCGCTCTCGGATTCGATTGCTTCGTTTTGTTTCTGGTTCTCAGGCATCGCACCCGGATTCGATCCCTTAGTTTTGTTTCGGGTTCTCTGGCTTTGCTCCAAGATTTGATCCCTTCATTTTTTATTTCGGCTTTTCTGACATCGTACGTAGATTCGATCCCTTCCTTTGGATTCGGGTTCTCTGGCATTGTACCCAGATTCAATACCTTCCTTTCTTATTTACGGTTCTCGGCGCAGATTACCCTAGATTCGATCCTTGCGTTTTGATTCGGGTTCTGGCGTTACTTAATTGATCCCGCTTCCTTTTGTTTGGGTTCTCGGCATGGCGAGATTCGTTCACCGTTTTTCTAGTTCTTGGGCATCGCGCCTAGATTCGATCCGTTTGTTTTTGACCGGGTTCTGTCATGCCTTGGTCGATCCGCTTCCCTTTGTTAGGATTCTCTACCATCGCCCAGTCGATCCTTCTTTTTGTTTGGTTTCTCCGGCATCGGCGCCCGGTCGATCATCGTTTCGTTTAGGGTTCTCACATCTCTTAAATTCAATCTCTTCATTTGTTTAGGGTTCTCGGTGTCGGCGGATTCAGTCCATAGTTTGTTCCCGTTCCAGGCATTTCTTCGGTGGTCTATTTTTATTTCGGGTTCTCGGCATCACCCCGATTCAATCCTTTGTTTTTGATTCGGGTATCGCGGCGCAGCGCCGGTCAATCCCCTTCATTTTTGATAGTGTTCTGTATCCTTTAGTTCGATCCCTTCCATTTTGTTTGAGTTTTTGGCATTGCTTGAATTTGATCCCTTCCTTTATTTCGGGTTCTTCGGCATCGCGCCCGGATTCGATCCCTTTATTTTGATTCAAGTTCTCTAGCATTGAGCCGAGATTCGATCCCTTCCTCTTTTTTTTCGGGATCTCTTGCATCTCTCCCGGATTCGATCCCTTAGTTTCGTTTCGGGTTCTCAGGGTGCGCCGGTTAATCGTTTGTTTGGGTTTCGGGCATCACGGATTCGATCCACTAGTTTTATTTTTGGGTTCTGCGGCATTTCTCTAGTTGGTCCCTTCCTTTTATTTGGGATCTTGACGCCATTAAATTCAATCCCCTTTGTTTGATTCGGGTTTTTACGGGATCGCTCCAATTGGTCCCTTCTTTTTGTTCGTGTTCTCAGACGCCAGCGCTTAGGTCGAACCCTTCCTTTTGTTTGTCGTTTTTTGGCATTGCGCCTAGATTCGATCCCTTTATTTTCATTCGAGTTCTCTGGCATTGCACCTAGATTAGATTCCTACCTTTTATTCCGGATTCTCTGACATCTCACTAATATTCGATCCCTTCCATTTGTGTCGGCTTCTGTGTGTGATTAGATCCGCGCCGCGCTGAATTCAGTTCTTAAGCGTTGACCCAAGATGCGATCCAGATGCGGTTGGTTCCGCCGAGCATTCGCACCAGTTCCGATCCTTTTGTTTTGGTTTCAGGCGCGTTACTGATTCGATCCACCGCGCACCGGGTTCACCGGGCATCACGCCCGGTCGATCCGTTTGTTTTATTCGGGTTCTGCGTCGCGTGCCCGGTCGATCCCTTCCCGCTGTTGGGGTTTCTCTAGCGCCAGCGCCCAATTCGATCCCTTCTTTTTGTTTCAGGTTCTCCAGCATTGTGCCGGATTTGATCCATCGTTTGTTCCCGGGTTCTGCCGCGGTCGATCCCGCCGTTTGTTTGGGTTCTCGCGCCGTCGGGTTCTATCGCCGTTTTGTTTCGGTTCTCGGGCATCGGCGCCAGTTGATCCTTAGTTTTTGTTTGAGTTCTCTAACATTGCTCACAGATTCGATTACTTCGCGCATTAGTGTTCTCCGGCGCTCGCGCGGATCGATCTCTGCCCGATTTGGGTTCTCACGGCATTGCGCCCCGGTCGATGCTTCCTTTTATATTTGGTTCTAGCCCGGCTCGCGTCGCCGTTCAATCCCTTCTTCGGTTAGGTTCTCTGGCATTGCGCCCGGTCGTCTTCGCACCATATTCCGGGTTCTCCGACGCCAGCTCGTTGATCTTCTTTCATTCGTGTTCTCGTTGTTAGTTGATCCCTTCCTTTGTTGGTTCTCGGCATCGCTATGGTCGATCGCCGTTTATGTTCTCGGGTATCTTCCAGTTCATCGTTTGTTTTATTTGGGTTCCTGGCATCATTACCCAAATTAGTCCGCTCCTTTTGTTCGGGGTTCTCTGGCATTGCGCTGATTAGATACCGGCGCCGGCAGTCTTCTACGCCGTTTACTAAATTAAGATCCCGCCGTTTCGTTTAGTTCGCCCGGCGTTCTTTGGATTCGATCCATAAGTTTTGTTTAGGACCTCGGCGACGCCTAGATTCGATCCCTTCCTTTTTTATTTTGGGTTCTCCGACATCGCGCCCAGATTCAATCCCTTTGCTTTGATTAGTTTCGTCCTTCAAATTCGATCCTTCCTTTTGTTGTGTTCGATCACTTCGTTGAAACCTCCCCTTTTTGTTTTAACGTTTTTGCATTGCGCCCGGTCGATCCCTTTATTTTCTTCCAGTTCACCACGGCATTGCACCTAGGTGATCCCTTCTATTTTTATTTGGATTCTTGATTATACGTTACCCAATTCGATCCGCCAGCGCAGTTTGAGTTCTCTAGCATTGTGACCAGAATCGATACCTTCCTTTTATATTTCGGGTTCTTCGGCATCGCGTCTAGATTCTATCCCTTTCTTTTGATTCGGGTTCTCAGGCATTGCGCCCAGATTCAAACCCTACCTTTTCTTTCCGAGATTACGGCGCCGTAATCAGTTGATCGCCTTTTTCGGGTTCTTGGGCATGGCGCTGGTCCGGTCGTTGTTTGTCGAGTTACGTGTCATCGTGCCCATATTGGATCCCTTCCCTTTGTTTCGGATTCTCGCATCGCATGGGTCGATCCTACCTTTGTTTGGTTCTTGTTATCGCCGGTCCGATATCGTTTTTAAAGTTCTCAGACGTGCGCTGATTAGATCCCTTCATTTGTTTGGTTCGGGCGCCAGCTGCGATTCGATCCATAGTTTTGAGTTCTCGGCATTGCTCCTACCGTTAGATCACTTCCGCTTTTTATTCGTGTTCTCGGATCGGCGCCCGAATTCAATCCCTTTGTTTTGATTCGGGTTCTCTGGTATCGTGCCCAAATTGGATCCCTTACTTTTTTATTTCGTGTTCTCCGGCATCGCGCATAGATACGATCCCTTCCTTTTGTTTAATGTTTTTTGGCATTGGGCCCAGATTTGATCCCTTCCTTTAATTTCGGGTTCTCCAGCATCACGCTCGGATTCGATCCCTTTATTTTTTATTCAAGTTCTCGGCGTACCAGTTCGATCTCTTCCCTTTGTTTGAGTTCGCCGTTATTGCGCCTAATTTGATCCGCTTTGTTTTGATTCGATTTCTGGCATCGCGCGGTCGATCCGCGCTTCCTTTGTTAGGGTTCCGACATCGGCGGTCGATCCCGCCGTTTTGTTTGGGTTCTCACCGGCATCGCGCCGGATTTTATCGCCGTTTTGTTCCGGTTTCTCAAACGCGCCGTTGCCGGTTCATTCCCTTTGTTTTTTGTTTAGTTCGTCGGTGTGCCGAGATTAGATCATACTTTTTGTTCGGGTTCGCCGATGCCGATTCAATCCCTTTATTTTGTTTCGGGTTCTGATCATCGCGCCGTATTAGTCACCGTTTGTTTGGGTTCTCGGCGGCGCCCGGTCGATCCGTTCTTTATTTAGTTTTTCCACGCGCCAGCGCCCGGATCGATCACTGTTTGTTTTGAGTTCCGTCGCCAGCGCGGTCCGATCACCCGTTTGTTCCGGGTTTCGGGCGCCAGCGGCGGATTCAATTCGCCCAGTTTTGTTCCGATTCTCGCATTGCTCCTAGGTCGATCCTTCCTTTTGCATTTCATGTTCTCGACGCTCGGCGCCAGATTCAATCCTTTGTTTTGATTCGGGTTCTCGGCATCGCACCCAGGTCGATCCGCCCTTATTTCGTGTTCTCGGCATCGCGGTAGATCTGATCCCTTCATTTGTTTAGCGTTTTTGGCATTGCGCTGATTTGATCCTTCCTTTAATTTCGGGTTCTCGGCATCGCGCGGATTAATCCTTTGTTTTGGTTGATTCTGGCATTGCGCCCGGTGCGATCCCTTCCTTTGTTTGGAGTTCACCGTTATCTGCGCCGGTTTGATCGCTGGCGCGATTCTAGTTCTCTAGCATCATGCTGGTTGATCGCCCTTTTGGCGAGTTCTCGACATCACGCCGGTTAGTCCCGCCGTTTGTTTGGTTCCGACATCTCCCCGGGTGGTCGCACCATTTTATTCGCGGTTCTCGGGTCTCAAACATCAGCCGGTTCATTCCCTTCTTTTTCTTTCAGGTTCTCGTCTATCATGCCCGGATTCGATCCCTTACTTTTGTTCTGGGTTCTTAGGCATCATACTCGGATTCGATCCCTTTATTTTGTTTGAGTTCTCGGCATCAGCCACTAAATTCAATCCGCCGTTTGTTGGGTTCGGCCCAGCGCCCAGTTCCGATCATTCCGCGCTGTTTCGGTTCCTCCGACGCCGGTGCCGGTCGATCCCTTTGTTTTGTTTGGGTTCTTTGGCGCCGGCTCCCGGACCGATCCTTCGTTTTGTTTGGGTTCGAGCGTCACGCCCGGATTCGATCCTTTAGTTTTGTTTCAGGTTCTCTTGCATTGCTCCTAGATTTGATCCCTTTATTTTTTATTTCGGGTTCTCCGACATCGTGCCTAGATGTGATCCCTTCCTTTTTATTCGAGTTCTCGGGCATTGTGCTCAGATTTATCCCTTTCTTTTATTTCGGGTTCTCGGGCTTCGAGCCCGTATTCAATCCCTTTATTTTGATTCGAATTCTCTGGCATTGCACCTAGATTCGATCTCTTCTTTTCATTTAAGATTCTCCAACAACACGCCCAAATTCCATCCCTTCTCTTTGTTTCAGATTCTCTGGTATAGTGTTCAGATTTGATCCCTTTGTTTTGATTCGAGTTCTCTGGCATTGCACCCAGATTAGATCCCGTCCTTTTGATTCGGGTTCTCTATCATCGCGCCCAAATTCGATCCCTTCCTCTTCTTTCGGGTTCTCGGCGCCGCGCCCAGTTCGATCCATTGTTTTATTGGGGTTCTTTGGCATCGTGCCTGGGTGATCCTTCCTTTGACCCAGGTTCTCTGGCATCGCGCCCAGGTTCGATCCCTTCCTTGTGTTTTAGGTTCTCCGGCATCGCGCTTGGATTAGACCAGCCGTTTTCGGTTCTCGGGCATCACGCCCAGTTTGATCCTTCCTTTTTATTCCGGGTTCTCTGGCGTACTCGCCGTTGATCCTTCCTTTTTATTTCGGGTTCTCACGACGCCGTGCCTGGTCGATCCCTTCCTTTTGATTCGGGTTCTCTGGCATTGCGCCTAGATTCGATACCTTCCTTTTTTATTTTTGGTTCTCTAGCATCGCGACTAGATTCGATCCCTTCCTTTTTCTTCGGATTCTCAAGCATTGCGCCCAGATTCGATCTCTTCGTTTTTTTTCGGGTTTTCCGGCATCGCGCCCAGATTCGATCCTTTTGTTTTATTCGGGTTCTCTGGCATCGTGCCCAGATTCAATCCCTTTCTTTTGTTTTGGGTTCTCCAGCATCGCGCGCAGATTCTATCCCTTCCTTTTATTTCGGGTTCTCCGGCATCACGCCCGGATTCGATTCCTTTGTTTTGTTTCAGGTTCTCCAGCATCGCACCTGGATTCGATTCATTCGTTTTGTTTCGGGTTCTCAGGCATCGCGCCCGGATTTGATCCTTTTGTTTTGTTTCGGGTTCTCTAGCATTGCTCTTATATTCGGACCCTTCCTTTTTTTTATTTAAAGTTCTCGACATTCGCCCGATTCAAATCCCCTTTATTTTTATTGGGTTCTCGCATCGCGCCCAAGTCGATCGCCCTTTTTATTTCGTGTTCTCTTGCATCGCCAAGATTGATTCCTTCCTTTATTTAACTTTTTTGGCATTCGCCCACATTTATCCTTCCTTTTATTTCCGGGTTCTCGACGCCAGCGCTCGATTCGATCCCTTTATTTTGATTCTAGTTCTCACGGCATTGTACTGATCGATCCCTTCTTTATTTTCGGATTAAACAACCGCGCTAGATTCGATCCCTTCCCTTTATTCACGGGTTCTCGTTATCGCATGAAATTAAATTCCTTTGTTTTGATTCGAGATTCTACGGCATCATGCGGTTGATCCCTTTGTTTCGGGTTCGCCGGCATCGCGTCGGATTCCGTCCTTTTGTTTTTTATTCGGGGTCTGCGGCATCGTGCAATTCAATTCATTTTTGTTTCGGGTTCTCGCCGCGCTACAGTTAGTCTTTGTTTTGTTTTGGGTTCTCTGGCATTGCTCCTAGATTCGATCCCTTCTTTTTTTTATTTCGGGTTCTCCGGCATTGCGCCCAGATTCTATCCCTTTCTTTTATTCGGGTTCTCTGGCATCGTGCCCAAATTCGATCCCTTCCTTTTTTATTTCGTGTTCTCTTGCATTACGCCTAGATTCAATCCCTTCCTTTTATTTTAACTTTTTTTGGCAATGCGCCCAGATTTGATCCCTTCCTTTATTTCGGGTTCTCCAGCATCACGCCCGGATTCGATCCCTTTATTTTGATTCTAGTTCTCTGGCATTGTACCTAGATGCGATCCCTTCCATTTTTTTTCGGATTCTCCGACAATGCGCCCAGATTCGATCCCTTCCCTTTGTTACGGGTTCTCCGGTATCACGCCCAAATTCGATTCCTTTGTTTTGATTCGAGTTCTCTTCTGCGTCATGCGAATTGATCCGCCTTTCTGGTTCGCCGGGCATCATGCCCGATTTGGTCCGCTACCGTTTGTTTTGGGTTCTCTGGCATTGCGCCCAGATTCCATCCTTTTGATTTTATTCGGGGTCTCTGGCTTCGTGCCCAAATTCAATCCCTTCCTTTTGTTTCGGGTTCTCAGGCATCGCGCCTGGAATCGATCCTTTTGTTTTGTTTTGGGTTCTTTGGCATTGCTCCTTGATTTGATCCCTTCCTTTTTTTATTTCGGGTTCTCCGGCATTGCGCCCAAATTCAATCCCTTTTGTTCGGGTTCTCTGGCATCTACTTCAATTGATCCTTCCTTTTTATTGTGTTCTCTTGCATCACACCTAGATTCAATCCCTTCCTTTTATTTTAACTTTTTTTTTTGCATTGCGCCCAGATTTGATCCCTTCCTTTTATTTCGGGTTCTCCAGCATCGCGCTCGGATTCGATCCCTTTATTTTGATTCTAGTTCTCTAGCATTGTACCTAGATGCGATCCCTTCCTCTTTTTTTTCGGATTCTTCGACAATGCACCCAGATTCGATCCCTTCCCTTTGTTACGGGTTCTCCGGTATCACACCCTGATTCGATTCCTTTGTCTTGATTCGAGTTCTCTTGCATCGTGCTAAGATTCGATCCCTTCCTTCTTTTTCCGGGTTCTCCGACATCATGCCCAAATTTGATCCACCGTTTTTTGAGTTCGGCATCGTGCGAATTCATCACAGTTTGTTAAGGTCTCAGCCGTGCCCAGATCGATCCCTTCCTTTGTTGGTTCCGAACGCTGCGCTGGCCGATCACTTTGTTTTGTTCCGGGTTCTACGGCATTTGCTCCTAGATTCGATCCCTTCCTTTTTATTCCGGGTTCACGGCATTGCGCCCGGATTCAATCCCTTTTTTATTGGTTCTCTGGCGCCAGCCAAATTCGATCCGCTTCCTTTTATTTACGTGTTCTCTTGCCGGCGCTGATTCAATCCCTTCCTTTATTTTAACTTTTGTACTGCGCGATTTGACCCTTCCTTTTGACTGGAGTTCTCCGGCGCCAGCCGCGGATTCGATCCCTTTATTTTGATTCTAGTTCTCTGGCATTGTACCTAGATGCGATCCCTTCCTTTTTTTGGTTCTGACAACCGGCGCTGGATTCGATCCGCTTCGCTGTTCTGGTTCATACGATATCACGCCAGACCGATTCCGCTTTGTTTGATTCGAGTTCTCTTGCATCATGCCGGGTCGATCCTTCTTTTTTCAGGGTTCTCGAACTATCGCCGGATTTGATCCCGCCGATTTGCTCGGGTTCCGGGCATCGGCGCCCGGTTCGATCCGTTTCTTTCGGGTTCTCGAAGATCTCGCTTCCGGATCGTTCCCTTCATTTGTTCCGGGTTCCTAGGCGCCGTGCCCGCCGATGATCCTTAGTTTGTTTGGTATAGGCATTGTATATTGATCCCTTCTTTTTATTTGGGTTCTCGGCATCGCACCATATTCAATCCCTTTGTTTTGATTAGGTTCTCGCCGAACCCCGGTCGATCCCTTCGCGTTTTTTATTTCGTGTTCTCGGCATCATCGCGTGAATTCGATCCCTTCCTTTGTTTCACATTTTTAGCGTGCGCCCGATTTGATCTCTTCCTTTAATTAAGGTTCTCGGCATCGGCGTCACAATTTGATCCCTTTGACACGATTCAAGTTCTACGGCATTGTCTTTCGGTCGATCCCTTCCCGCTGTTTCGAGTTCTGGTGCTCCGCCCCGTTTTTGATCCTTTGTTTGGTCCAGTTCTCGGCATCGCGCCCAGTTCAATCCCTTATTTTGTTCCGGGTTCTCGACATCACGCGGTCGATCCGCCGTTTGTTGGGTTCTCAAACATCGGCCCCGATTTGTTCCCTTCTGCGCGAACTGGGTTCGTCAATCACGCTGGTTGGTCCCGCCCCACTTTTTTTGTTGGGTTCTCGAACGCGGTAACGGATTGATCCTTTTTATTTTGATTCGGGTTCAGACGCCATCCGTGTTCCGATCCGCCGTTTGTTTGGGTTCTACGGCATGCGCAGTTCGATCCCTTCCTTTTGTTTAGTTCTCCGCGCCGTTACACCGGATTCGATCCCTTTGTTTTGTTTTGGTTCTCAGGCGTAACTTCAGTTCAATCCGCAGTTTTGTTTGGGTTCTTTGGCATTACTCCACGAATTTGATCTTCCTTTTTGGCCCCGGGTTCTCGGCGCTTCGTTACTAGACTGATCCCTTCCTTTTGATTCGGGTTCTCTAGCATTGTACCCGGTTATACGCTTCCTTTTATTTGGGTTCTCACGGCCCGGCGCCGGATCCGATCCCTTTATTTTGATTCGAGTTCTACGGCATTGCACAGATTCGATCCCTTCCTTTTTATTCCAGTTCTCGACGCGCGCCTTCCATCCGCCTTTCCCTTTGTTTAGATTCGCCGATTTCGCCTTCGGTTTAATCCCTTTGTTTTTATTGAGTTCTCTGGCGGATGAATCCTGTCCTTTTGATTCGGGTTCTCATCACGCCCGTTCCGATCCCTTCCTCTTGTTAAGGTTCTCGACATTACGCCGGTCGATCCTTCGTTTTGTTTGATTTCGGGCGCGCGCGTAAACCGTTCCCTTCGTTTGTTTAGGGTTCTCCTCATGCGATTCAAGCCGCCAATTTTTTTGGGTTCTCAAGCATCGCTCCCGGATTCGATTCCTTCATTTTGTTTCGAGTTCTTAGGCATTGCACCCGGATTCGATCCCTTAGTTTTTTTTCGGGTTCGTTGGCTTTGCTCCTAGATTTAATCCCTTCTTTTTTTATTTCGGGTTCTCCGGCATCGTGCCAAGATTCGATCCCTTCCTTTTGATTCGGGTTCTCTGGCATTGCGCCTAGATTCAATACCTTCCTTTTTTATTTCGATTCACAGCATCGTGCCTTCGTTTGATCGATTTTTATTCTGGTTCTTAAGCATTACACCCCAAATTCGATCCCACGCTTCGCTACGTTGGGTTCTCCGCATCTGATATTGATCCTTCCTTTGTTTTGGAATACCGGCGGCGTGCCGGATTCGATCCCTTCCTTTTGTTTCGAGTTCTCTAGCATCGCGTCCGAATTCGATCCCTTCCTTTTGTTTCGGGTTCTCTGGCATTGCGCCCGGATTCGATCTCTTCGTTTTGTTTCGGGTTCTCAGGCATCACTCCCGGATTTGATCCCTTAGTTTTGTTTCGAGTTCTCCAGCATTTCTCCTAGATTTGATCCCTTCCTTTTTTATTTCGGATTCTCTGGCATCGCTCCTAGATTCAATCCCTTTGTTTTGATTCGGGTTCTACGGCGCCGTGCGCGGTCGATCCTTCCTTTTTATTACGTGATTCTACGGCATCATTTAAATTCGATCCTTTCCTTTTGCTTCCACGTTTTTGCATTGCACGAATTTGATCCCTTCCCTTTGGCCGGTGCTCGGTATCGAGCGGTCGATCCTTTATTTATTCAAGTTCTCGCTTTTACAGTGTCGCGCTTCCGCTGTTTGAGTTCACGGTATTGCGTCCGGATTCAATCCCTTCCTTTTATTTCGGGCTCTCCGACATCACGCCCAAATTCGATCCCTTTGTTTCGTTTCGGGTTCTCTGGCATCGGGTCCGGATTCAATCCATTCGTTTTGTTTCGAGTTCTCAAGGATAGTAATCGGATTCGTTCCCTTTGTTTGTTTTCGGGTTCTCCTCCATCGCGCCCAGATTCGATGCCTTACTTTTTGTTCACGAGTTCGGGCCGCTCCGGATCGATTTCTTCATTTTTTCGGGTTCTCGGGCATCACACTCGGATTCGATCCCTTTGTTTTGTTTTGGGTTCGCTGGCTTTGCTCCTCAGATTTGATCCCTTCCTTTTATTTCGGGTGCTCCGGTATCGAGCCCAGATTCGATCCCTTCGCGCGATTCGGGTTCTCGGCATTGCGCTGGTCGATAGCTTCTATTTTATTTCTGATTCTCGACGCTTCGCTTCGGTCGATTCTTTGTTTTGATCGGGTTCTCGGGCTACGCTGGTCGATCCCTTCCTTTTGTTTGGTTTGACCGCAGTGCCCGGTCGATCCTCGTTTTGGGATCTCGGGCGCCGAACCCCGAACTAAGTCATTTGTTTTTTTCGGTTCTGCATCGCCGTGCGGTCGATCCCTTCCATTCATTCCGGGTTCTCTAGCATTGCGCCCAAATTCAATCCCTTCATTTTGTTTCGGGTTCTCCAGCATCGTGCCCATATTTGATCCCTTCCTTTTGTTTCGAGTTCTCTGGCATCTCACCTGGATTCGAACTCTTCGTTTTGTTTTGAGTTCTCAGGCATCGCGCCCTAATTCGATCCCTTTTTTTTGTTTCGTGTTCTTCGGCATTTCTCCTAGATTCGATCCCTTCCTTTTTTATTTCGGGTTCTCTAGCATCGCCCCTAGATTAAATCCCTTTGTTTTGAATCGGGTTCTCTAGCATAGCGAGCAAATTCGATCCCTTCCTTTTTATTCCGGTGTTCTCTGACTGCGCTTCGGTCGATCCCGCCATTTTTGTTTCATGTTTTTTGGCATTGCGCTGATTTTGATCCTTCCTTTTATTTCCGGGTTCCTCCCGGCGCTCCCCGGCGCCCGAATCTGAACCCGCTTTATTTTGATTCAGTTCGGCATTCGCTTCGTTCGTCGCCCGCTGTTTAGGTTCTCGTCGCCGTGTCGGATCGATCGCCGTTTTGTTCGGGTTCTCGGCATCGAGCGGTCGATCGGTCGTTTGTTTAGTTCTCGAGATTGCGAACGGTCGTTCATCGTTTGTTTCGGGTTGTCTGCATCGGCCGGATATCGCTTCCGCTTTTGTTTGATTCTCGGCATCCTTCTAGATTTGATCCGCCGTTTTTATTTCGGGTTCTCCGGCATCGCTCCTAGATTCAATCCCTTTGTTTTGATTCGGGTTCTCTGGCATCGCGCCCAGATTCAATCCCATCCTTTTTATTTCGTGTTCTCGACGCCAGCCTAGATTCGTTCCTTATTTTGTTTGAGTTCTTTTGGCATTCGCCAATTTGATCCCTTCCTTTTCTTTCGGGGTTCTCCGGCATCGCACCCAAATTCGATACCTTCCCTTTGTTTTGTGTTCTCCGGTATCGCGCTTAGATTCGATCCCTTAATTTTGATTTGAGTTCTCTTGAATTGTGCCCAGATTTGGTCCTGTCCTTTTTTGTTGGGTTCTCATTATCGCGTCGGTCGATCCCTTCCTTTTATTCCGGGTTCTCGAGCATTACCTTCGTTGATCCCTTTCTTTTGTTTGGTTCTTGACATCACTCCCCGATTGATCCACTTTCCCTTTGTTTGGTTTTTTTCCGGTCGCCGGCGCTGGTCCGATCCTTTGTTTTTGATTCGAGTTCTCACGGCATTACGCCATATTCGATGCTCGTCCTTTAGTTTGGTTTCTCCGTTATCGGCGTGCAGTTCGATCTCCCTTTTATTACGGGTTCAGGCATCTTCGCTGGATTCGATCCCTTCGTTTTGTTTCGGGTTCTCTGGCATCGCGCCCACATTCAATCCCCACGTTTTGTTTTGGGTTCTTAGGCACTTGCTTCGGATTAATTCCCTTTGTTTGCCAGGCTTCTAGTCTTCGGCAGATTCTATCCTTTATTTTGTTTGGGTTCTTGAGCGCCGGCTCCGGATTGATCCCTTTGCATTATTTGGTTATCACGCGCCGTGCGGATTGATCCCCGCCGTTTGTTTGGCTTCTTAGGCGCCATTACTTACGATTGATCCATAGTTTTTGTTTCGGGTTCTCTAGAATTGCTCCCGTTGTTCCTTCCTTTTTAGGTTCTTTGGCATCGTGCTAGGTGAATCCTTCCTTTTGATTCGAGTTCTCTGGCATGGCGCCAGATCGATATGGCCTTTTTATTTAGTTCTCAGCATTGCCTAGTTTGATCACTTTGTTTTGTTTCGGTTCTCTTGCATTGCATCACATTTGATCCCTTCCCTTTTGTTTGGGTTCTCCCGGCGCCAGCAGATTTGATCCCTTTGTTTTTTATTGGGTTCTTTGGCGCTATGCGCGGTCGATCCTTTCCTTTTGTTTGGTTCTTTATTCTCGCTGGAATTCTATCGCTGTTTTAATTCGAGTTCTTTGGCATTGCTCCCAAATTCGATAACTTGCTATTGTTTCGGGTTCTCTGGTATCGCATCCGGATTCTATCCCTTCGTTTTGTTTCGGGATCTCCGGCATCGCGCCTGGATTCGATCCCTCCATTTTTTTTCGTCTTCTCAGACATCGTGCCTGGATTCGATATCTTCATTTTGTTTTGGATTCTCTGGCATAGCGCCCGGATTCGTTCCCGTCGTTTTGTTTATGGTTCTCAAGCATCGTGCCCGGATTCAATTCCTTCCTTTTTTTTTTTGGGTTCTCAAGCATCGCACCCAGATTCAATCTCTTAGTTTTCTTTCGGGTTCTCTAGCATTGCTCTTAGATTTGATCCCTACCTTTTTTATTTCGGGTTCTCCGGCATGTTGCCTAGAATCGATCCGTTCCTTTTGATTCGGGTTCTTTGGCATTGCGCCCAGATTCGATACCTTTCTTTTTTATTTCGGGTTCTCCGACATCATGCCTTGATTCATATCTTCCTTTTGATTAGTTTCTGCATGGCATTGCTTGGTCGATCCCTTCCATTTTATTTACGGTTCTCAGGCATTGCTAGATTAGATCCTTTGTTTTGATTTGGGTTCTCGAGCATTGCTCCCGGTCGATCCATTCCTTTTGTTTGGGTTCTCGACCGCAGTGCGGTCCGATCCCTTCATTTTTTGGGTTCACCGGGCATGCGCTTTGGAGTCATTTGTTTGTTTTTTTCCGGGTTCTCTATCGCTTCGTTTCCAGATTGATCCCATCCCGCTTCCTTAAGATTTCTCGCATCGTTCCCAAATTGATCCCTTCCTTTTGTTTCGGGTTCTCGAGCATCGCGCCCGGATTCGTTCCCTTCCTTTTGTTTCAGGTTCTCTGACATCGCCCCCAGATTCAATCCCTTTGTTTTGATTCGGGTTCTCTGGCATCACGCCCAGATTCGATCCCATCCTTTTTTATTTCCTTTTCTCTGGCATCGCGCCTAGATTCATTCCCTTCCTTTTGTTTTGGGTTCTTTGGCATTGCGCCCATATTTGATCCCTTCCTTTTCTTTCGGGGTTCTCTGGCATCGCACCCAAATTCGATACCTTCCCTTTGTTTCGGGTTCTCCGGTATCACGCCCAGATTTGATCCCTTAATTTTGATTTTAGTTACATGATTGGCGAATTTGGTCCAGTCCTTTTATTCGGTTTCTCCGATGTCGCATCCGATTTGATCGCTTCCTTTTATTTTTGGGTTCTCGACGGCCCCGGAAACTAGATTCGATCCCTTCCTTTTGTTCGGGTTCTCGACATCGCGCCCAGTTCGATCCTTTCCCTTTGTTTGGTTTCCAATAACGGCGCCCAGATTCGATCCTTTGTTTTGATTCGAGTTCTCTGGCATTACGCCCATATTCGATATCATCCTTTAATTTCGGGTTCTCTAGTATCACGTCCGAATTCGATCCCTCCCTTTTATTGCGGGTTCTCCGACATCTCGCCTGGATTCTATCCCTTCGTTTTGTTTTGGGTTCTTCGGCATCGCGCCCACATTTGATCCCCTCGTTTTGTTTTGGGTTCTCAGGCATCGCGCCTTGATTCGCTCCCTTTGTTTTGCTTCGGCTTCTCAGGCTTCACGCCCGGATTCTATCCCTTCGTTTTGTTTCACGGTTCTCGGGCGTTCTTGCGTTCGATCCATAGTTTTGTTTGGGTTCTCTGGCATCGCATCTAGATTCGATCCCTTCCTTTTTATTCGGGTTCTACGGCTCGTTTAGATTGATCCCTTCCCTTTTGATTCGGGTTCTGCGGCATGGCGCCCAGTCGATACCTTCATTTTTTATTTTGGGTTCTCCGGCATCACCCCCGGATTTGATCCCTTTGTTTTGTTTCGGGTTCTCTTGCATTGCACCTACATTTGATCTCTTCCTTTTGTTTCGGGTTCTCCGGCATCGCGCTCAGATTTTATCCCTTTGTTTTTATTCGGGTTCCCTAGCCTTGCGCCTGGTCCCGATCCTTTGCTTTTGTTTGAGTTCTTGATATCGCGCCCAGTTAAATCCTTGTTTGGTCGAGTTCTTTGGCATTGCACCCAGATTTGATAACTTCCTTTTGTTTCGGGTTCTTTGGTATGTGCGTTCAATCCCGCCCGTTTTGTTTGGGATCTCCGACGCCGTGCCTGGATTCGATCCGCCGTTTGGTTTTTGTCTTCTCCAAGTATGGGTACTGGATTAGATATCTTCATTTATTCCGGTTCGCCGACACTGCTTACCGGATTCGTTCAGTCGTTTGTTGGGTTCTGCATCCTTGTCCGATTTTATTCCTTCCTTTTTTTTGTTCTTAGCATCGCCCAGATTCAATCTCTTAGTTTTCTTTCGGGTTCTCTAGCATTGCTCTTAGATTTGATCCCTTCCTTTTTTATTTCGAGTTCTCCGGCATCCTGCCTAGATTCGATCAGTTCCTTTTGATTCGGGTTCTCTGGCATTGCGCCCAGATTCGATACCTTCCTTTTTTATTTCGGGTTCCCTGGCATCACGCCTAGATTCGATCTCTTCCTTTTGATTCGGTTTCTATGGCATTGAGCCCAGATTCGATCCCTTCCTTTTGTTTCGGGTTCTCCGACATCGCGCCCGATCCCTTTTTTTTTTTTGGGTTCTCGGGCATCACGCCCATCATGGTCATAGATTTATTTACAGTTTCACGGCATTAGACACCAATTGTCTGTTTGTTTTCGGGTTCTCTGGCATCGTGCCCGGATTCGATCCCTTTCTTTTGTTCCGGGTTCTCTGGCATCGCGCCCAGATTCGGTCCCTTCCTTTTGTTTTGGGTTCTCCGGCATCGCACCCGGATTCAATCCCTTCGTTTTGTTTCGGGTTCTCAAGCATCGCTCCGGTTCGATCCATGAATTTTGTTTGGGTTCCCAGCATTATCTAGATTTGATTCCTTCCTTTTTGGCCCCGGTTCTCGGCGCCGTTACCTAGATTCGATCCATTCCTTTTGATTCGGGTTCTCTGGCATTGCGCCCAGATTAGATACCTTCCTTTTATATTTCCGGTTCTCCAGCATCGCACCTAGATTCTATCCCTTCCTATTGATTCGGGTTCTCAGGCATTGCGCCCTGATTATATCCCTTCCTTTTGTTTCAGGTTTTCCAGCATCGCGGAAGGATTTGATTCCTTCGTTTTTTTTTTCGGGTTCTATGGTATTGCGCTAAGATTCCATCCATTTTTTTTTATTCTGGTTCTCTGGCATCATACCCATATTCTATCCCTTCTTTTATTTAAGGTTCTCTTTTAGCGTGTTTCGTTGAATCTTCCTTTTGTTCCGGGTTATCACGCATAGCGCTTAAGATGATCGCTTTGTTTAGTTTGGGTTCTCAGACGCCAGCGCTGGATTAAATCCCCTCCGTTTTGTTTCGTGTTCTTTGGCATTGCGCCTGGATTCTATCCCTTAGTTTTGTTTCGGGTTCTCTTGCATTTCTTCTAGATTTGATCCCTTCCTATTCTATTTTGGGTTTTCCGGCATCGCGCCCAGATTCAATCCCTTTGTTTTGATTCGGATTTTTTGGCATGGCGCCTAAATTCAATCCCCCTTTTTATTTCGTGTTCTCCTCCGCCGGCGCTGAGTCCGATCTCACCGGCTTTTGTTTGGCGTTTTTGGCATTGCGCGCTCGGATTAAGCGCTTTATTTTCATTCGAGTTCTCTAGCATTGCACCTAGATTCGATTCCTTCCTTTTATTTCGGATTCTCCGACATCACGCTTAGATTCGATCCCTTCCCTTTTTTTTGGGTTCACCGGTATCGCGCCCATATTCGATCCCGTTGTTTTGATTCGAGTTCTCTGGCATTGCGCCTAGATTAGATCCCGTCCTTTTAATTCGGGTTCTCTGGCATCACACCCAGATTCAATCCCATCCTTTTGTTCCAGGTTCTACGACATCGTGCTCGTATTCAATCCCTTCCTTTTGTTTCGGGTTCTCAGGCATTGCGCCCGTATTCGATCCCTTAGATTTGTTTGAGTTGTCGGCATCTCACCCAGTTGATCCCTCCTTTTTGTTTGGGTTCTCTTTCGCCAGCGCGTCTCTTTGTTTTGTTCCCGGGTTCGGGCGTCGGCGCGAGGTCGATCCCTTAGTTTTGTTTGAGTTTCTTTGTTGCTCCACCGTTTTATCCCTTTTCTTTTTATTGGGTTCTCGACATTGTGCCTGGTCCGGTCCCTTCCTTTTTATTCGGGTTCTCTAGCATTGCGCGGTCGATACCTTCCCTTTTTGTTACGGTTCTCCGGGCATCGGCGGTCGATTCTTTCCTTGATTGGTGATCGGGCATTGCCTTAAGTCGATCCCTTTCTTTTGTTCGAGTTCTACGGCATCATGCGGTCGATCCTTTGTTTAGTTTCTCGGGCATCACGCCCATATTCGATCGCTTAAATTTATTTCGGGTTCTTTGGCGCCAGCGCTAAAGTTCGATCCATTTTTTATTCAGTTCTCGGCATCGTGCGGTCGATCCCTTCCTTTTGTTCTGAGTTCTCACGGCATCCGCCCGGTCGATCCTTGCTTTGTATTGGGTTCTCGGCGCCCGCTGGTCCTGCTCGCCGTTTTGTTCAGTTCTGGGCTCCGCGGCCGGATCGTTCCTTAGTTGTTTTGGGTTCGGCATTGCTCCTGGTTGATCGCCATTTTTTCTTCGGGTTCTACGGTATCGCCACCTGGTCGATCCTTCCCTTTTGATTCGTGTTCTTTGGCGTTCTTGATTCGATACCTTCCTTTTTTATTTAGGTTCACCGGCGCCGTTACTTCGTTGATCCTTCCTTTTTATTTTGGGTTCTTGGCATCCAGCCGATTCAATCCCTTTGTTTTGATTGGGTTCTCTGGCATCGAACCCAGGTCGATCCCTTCCTTTTTTATTTCGTGTTCTCCGGCATCGCGCGTAGATTTGATCCCTTCCTTTTGTTTCACGTTTATTGGAATTGCGCCCAGATTTGATCCCTTCCTTTAATTTCGAGTTCTCTGGCATCGTGCCCAGATTCGATCCCTTTATTTTGATTCAGTTCGGCATTCTGGCCGAATTTGATCCCATCCTTTGTTCGAGGAGTTCTATGAGTATTGGCATCCCGGTTTGATCCCTTTGTACGATTCGAGTTCACCGGCGTGGCGCGGTCCCGATCCCTTCCGCTTTATTCCGGGATCACCGACATCACGCGGTTCGATCCGCCGTCTTGTTTGGGTTCTCCGACGCCGGCGCTGGATTCGATCGCCGTTTTGTTTGGTTCTCGGGCGCCGCGCGTCGGTCGTTCCCTTCATTTGTTTGAGGTTCGTCGA
Organism: Tetrastigma voinierianum; assembly: GCA_016808115.1. Classification (NCBI taxonomy): domain Eukaryota; kingdom Viridiplantae; phylum Streptophyta; class Magnoliopsida; order Vitales; family Vitaceae; genus Tetrastigma; species Tetrastigma voinierianum. The sequence goes on along the minus strand of JAEQBH010009441.1, from coordinate 60,234 downwards.
TCCGCCCATAATCGATCCTTGCGCGACGAGGTGCTGACGCTCCGTCTTTCGTATTCGATCCATTATTTTTGGTCTCTCGGGCATCCGCCATATTGATCCCTTAGATTTGCGGTGTCACGGCATCTTTTCGTTTGATCCCTTCCTTTTGTTGGGTTCTCTTTCGCCAGCGCCGGTCGATCTCTTTGTTTTGTTGATTCTGGCATCGGCCCGGATTCGATCCCTAGTTTTATTCGGGTTCTCTAGCATTGCTCCTAGATTCGATCGCTTCCTTTTTATTTGGGTTCGCCATCGCCATTCGCTAGGTGCGATCCCTTCCTTTTGGTCGAGTTCTGCGGCATTGTGCCCGGGCACATCCTTTCTTTGTTGCGCTTCACGGCTTCACGCCCGATTGATCCACTGCTTTTGATTTGGTTCTTTGGCATTCTTGATTCGATAACTTCCTTTGTTCAAGTTCTTTGAGGTATCGCGGCCGGTTAGTCACCGTTTGTTCGGTCGAGCCGCGCGGTTGATCCGTTTTGTTTCGTCTTCTCAAGCATCATGTTTGGATTCGATCTCTTGGTTTTGTTTCGGGTTCTCCGGTATCGCGCTCGGATTCGTTCCTGTCGTTTTGTTTCGTGTTCTCCAACATCTCGCCCGGATTCGATTCCTTCATTTTTTTTTCGGGTTCTCAAGCATCACGCCAAGATTCAATCACTTAGTTTTCTTTCGGGTTCTCTGGTATTGCTCTTAGATTTGATCCCTTCTTTTCTTATTTCGGGTTCTCCGGCATCTTTCCTAGATTCGATCCGTTCCTTTTGATTCATGTTCTCTGGCATTGTGCAAAGATTCGATACTTTCCTTTTTTATTTCGGGTTCTCCGGCATCACGCTTAGATTTGATCTCTTTCTTTTGATTCGGTTTCTATGGCATTGCTAGATTGATCCCTTCTTTTGTTTGGGTTCTCCGACGCCGCTTTTAGATCCGCCGTTTTTCGGGTTCACCGGGCATCGCGTATTCGATCATAGATTTATTCTGGGTTCTCTGGCATCGCTGATTTGATCAGTTTGTTTTTATTCGGTTCTCGACGCCGTTCCCGATTCGATCCGCCTTTGTCCGGGGATCTCTTACGCCGCGATTTGGTCACTTCCTTTTGTTTTTGGGTTCTCGGCATCATGCACAGATTGATCCCTTCGTTTTGTTTCGGTTCTCGAGCATCCTTGGTCGATCCCATAGTTTTTCGGGTTCTGCGGCATTGCTCCCGTTTGATCTTCCTTTTTAGTCGGGTTCTCCCGAACACCGTTGCCTAGATTCGATCCATTCAGCACGGTTTGGGTTCTCTTGCATTGCGCCCATATTCGATACCTTCCTTTTATATTTTAGGTTCTCCGGCATCCCGCCTAGATTCGATCCCTTCGTTTCGATTCGGGTTCTCAAGCATTACGCCCAAATTCGATCCCTTCCTTTTGTTTCGGGTTCTCCAGCATCGCGGAAGGATTCGATCCCTTCGTTTTTTTTCAGGTTCTCGGGTATCATGCCCAGATTCCATCTGTTTTTTTTTATTCGGGTGCCCATATTCGATCCCTTCTTTTTGTTCCGAGTACTCTTGCATCACGCCCAGATTTGATCTCTTCCTTTTGTTTCGGGTTCTCCCGCATCGCGCCCGAATTCGATCGCTTCTTTTGGTTTCAGGTTCTCCGTCATCGCGCCCGTATTCGATCCCTCCGTTTTGTTTCGAGTTCTTTGGCATCGAACCTGGATTCGATCCCTTAGTTTTGTTTTGGGTTCTCTGGCATTTCTCCGTTCGATCGCTTCTTTTCTATTTAGGTTCCGGCGTCGCGCCAGATTTAATTCCTTTATTTTGATTAGTTTTTATGGCATCGCGCCGTCGATCCCTTCGCTTTTTATTCGCGTTCTCCCCTCCGCCTTTAGATTGATTTCTTCCTTTTGTTTGGCGTTTTTTGGCATTGTACCAATATTTGATCCCTTCATTTTATTTCGGGTTCTCCAGCTTTGCACCCGGATTCGATCCCTTCATTTTATTTCAAGTTCTTAGGCATCGCGCTCGGATTCGTTCCCTTCGTTTTGTTTCTGGTTCTCCTCCATCGCGCCCGAATTCGATTCCTTACTTTTGTTTTGGGTTCCACCGAAGCATCACTTCGGTTGATCCCTTCATTTTTTGGGTTCTCGGGCGTCGGCGCGAATTAGATCCCATAGTTTTGTTGGGTTCTCGGCATTTCTCTAGATTTGATCCCTTCCTTTTATTTCGGGTTCTTGACATCGTGCGTTGATCCTTTTTATTAGGTTCTGCAGCATTGCTTGGATTCAATACCTTTTTGTTACGGTTCTCGTTATCTTGCTGAGGTCGATCCCTTCCTTTACCCCGATTCAGGTGATCGGGCATTGCACGAATTCGATCCACCCATCTTTTTGTTCGGGTTCTCACGGCATCATGCCCGGTCGATCCGCCGTTTTTGGGTTCTCGGCATCGGCGCGGTATTCGATCCTGCCGTTTATTCAGGTTTTTCTAACATCAGCGCGCCAGATTCGATCGTTTGTTTTATTCGGGTTCTCGGCGCCGTGCCCGGTTGATCCCTTCCTTTTTGTTTAAGTTCTGCGGCATCGCGCTGAATCACGATCCACTCGCTTTGTTTTGGGTTATTGGCGCCACGTGCCCAAGTCGATCCCTTTGTTTTGCCGGTTCTCCGGGCATCCCACACCCAAATTCGATCCCTTAGTTTTGTTTGAGTTCTGCGGCATTGCTCTAGATTTGATCCCTTCGCCTTATTTATTCCGGGTTCTCGACATAGTGCTAGATTTGATCGCCGTTTCTATTCGGGTTCTCGACATTCTTAGATTGATACCTTCCTTTTTATTTATGGTTCTTTGGCATCGCGCCTAGATTCGATCCCTTCCTTTTTCTTAGAGTTCTCAACCATTGCGCCCAGTTCGATCCCTTCGTTTTTTTTCGAGTTTTACGGCATCGCACCCAAATTCGATCGTTTGTTTCTATTCAGGTTCTCTGGCATCGTGCCCAAATTCAATCCCTTTATTTTGTTCCGGGTTCTCCGGCATCGCGCCCGGTTTTGATCCCTTTGTTTTGTTTCGGGTTCTCTAGCATCGCACCAGGATTCAATCCATTCGTTTTGTTTCAGGTTCTCAGGCATCGCGCCTGGATTCGATCCTTTTGTTTTGTTTCGGGTTCTCTGGCATTGCTCCTAGATTCGATCCCTTCCTTTTTTTATTTAGGTTCTCTGGCATTGCACCCAGATTCAATCCCTTTGTTTTGATTCGGGTTCTCTAGCATCGCGCCCAAATTCGATCCCTTCCTTTTTTATTTCGTGTTCTACGGCATCACGTAGCAAGTTCAATCCCTTCCTTTTTTATTTTCACTTTTTTGGCATTTGCACGAGATTTGATCCTTCCTTTTGTTGAGTTCTCGGCATCATTACTGATTCGATTTCTTTATTTTGATTCAAGTTCTCTGGCATTGTACCTAGATGCGATACCTTCATTTTTTTTTTTTCAGATTCTCGGGCAACACGCGGTCGATCCCTTCCGCTGTTCACGGGTTCGATATCGTCTGGTTTGATCCTTTGTTTTGATTCGAGTTCTTTGGCGTCATTCCCAAATTCGATCCCTTCCTTTTTTTCCGGGTTCTCCGACATCATGCTCGGATTGATCCAGCGCCGTTTGTTTGGGTTCTCCAGCATCCTTCGGATCGATCCCGCCGTTTTGTTGGGTTCTCGACATCACGCTCGGATTGATCCCTTACGTTTTTGTTGAGGTTCTCAGCTACCGCTTGGATTCGTTCCCTTCATTTTGTTGCCTAGATTCGTTCCCTTTCTTCAATTTCGGGTTCTCCGGCATTGGGCCTAGATTCGATCCCTTACTTTTGATATGGGTTCTCTGAAATTGTGCCCATATTCGATACCTTCCATTTATATTTTGGGTTCTCCGGAATCGCGCCTATATTCGATCCCTTGCTTTTGGTCGGGTCTCGGGCATTGCGCTGGTTGATCCACTTCCTTATTTTGGGATCTCCCGGCGCCCGGCGTCCGATCCCTTTGTTTCTTTTTCGGTTCTCGGTGCTCGCGCTGAATTCATCCGTTTGTTTTATTCGGGTTCTCACGGCATCGTTTCGGTCGATCCCTTCTTTATTCAGTTCTCTTGCATCGTGCCCAGTTGATCCTTCCTTTTTTGTTGGTTCCCGACGCCGAAGCGGATCGATCCGCCGTTTTTGTTTTGGATTCAAAAGCATCTGCCGGTCGTTTCGCCGTTTGTTGCCTAGATTGATCCCTTTGCCCGTTTCACGGTTCTCCGGCATTGCGCCCAGATTTTATCCCTTTGTTTTGTTTCAGGTTCTCTTGCATTTCTCCTAGATTCGATCCCTACCTTTTGTTTCGGGTTCTTTGGCATCGCGATCAGATTCGATCCCTTTGTTTTGATTGGGGTTCCCCAGCCTTCTTGCCTTGGTCGATCCTTTCCTTTTGTTTGGTTCTTCGATATCGGCGCCAGGTCGATCCCATTGTTTTTGATTCGAGTTTCGGCATTCGCGCTCAAATTAGATCCCTTCCTTTTGTTCCGGGTTCCGTCATCGCATCGGATTCGTCCGCCCCGTTTTGTTTAGAATCGCCGGCATCGCCTCGATTCCGATCCGCCGTTTTTCGTGTTCTCGGACATTGTGCACGGATTCGATCCCTTCGTTTTGTTCTGGGTTTTTACGGCGTGCGTGCAGTTTGATACCTTCATTTTTATTTTTCCGGTTCTCGCGCGCTCAGCGCTCAGTTCAATCATAGTTTTTGTTTTGGGTTCTTCAGCATCGTGCCTAGATTTGAGCCCTTACCTTCCTTTTGATTTGGGTTCTCTGGAATTACGCCCAGATTCGATACCTTCCTTTTTATGTTTTTAGGTTTCTCGACGCCGGCGCTAGGTCGATCCGCACTTTTGATTCGGGTTCTCGGGCGTGCGCCCAGTTGATCCGCCTTATTTTGGGATCTCCGGCGCCGCGCGAGATTCGATCCGCCGTTTTTTTGGGTTCTGGTATCAGCCCGGTCCATCCATTGTTTTATTCGGTTCTCGCATCGTTCCCGGTCGATTCCTTATTTTTGTTTTGGGTTCCTCTAGCGCTCGCACAGACGATCCCTTCCTTTTTGGGTTCTCACATCGCGCCAGTTCGATCCCTTTGTTTGTTTGGTTCTCGAGCATCGCGCGGTCGATTCCTTAGTTTTGTTACGGGTTCTCTGGCATTTCTCTGAATTCGATCCCGCCCATTTTTATTTGGTTGTCAGGCATCACGAAATTCAATCCCTTTGTTTTTGGGTTTTCTTGCATCGTGCCTAAATTCGATCCCTTCCTTTTTGTTTACGTGTTCTCGACGCCGGCGCTTCAGATTGAATCTTCGCTTTTATTTGGGGTTTTGGCATTGTGTGTTGATCCCTTCCTTTTGTTGGTTATCGACGGCTCGGATACGATCCCTTTATTTTCATTCGAGTTCTCTAGCATTGCACCTAGATTTGATTCCTTTATTTTATTTTGGATTCTCCGACATCACGCTCAGATTAAATCCCTTCCCTTTGTTTCGGGTTATCCTATATCGCGCCCAGATTCGATCCCTTTGTTTTGAATTGAGTTCTCTGGCATTGTGCCCAGATTAGATCCGGTCTTTTTGATTTGGGTTCTCACGGCATCGCGTCTAGGTCGATCCGCCCTTTTGATGCGGGTTTTAGACATCGGCGGGACTCGATCCCTTCGTTTTTGTTTGGTTCTCGTACGCCAGCGCTTCAGTTTGTTCCCGCCGTTTTGTTTGAGTTCTCCTCCATCGCTCGGGTGGATCCCTTACTTTTGTTACGGGTTCTCGGGCGCCGGCTCACCGGATTCAATACCTTACGTTTTGGTTAGGTTCTCGAGCATGCTTCCGGTCGATCATTACTTTTTGTTTACGGTTCTCTGTCATTACCCCTAGATTTGATCCCTTCCTTTTTTATTTTGTTCTCCGGCATCGTGCCTAGATTTGATCCCTTCCTTTTTATTCGGGTTCTATGGCATTACTCCCAGATTCGATACCTTCCTTTTTTATTTCTAGTTCTCCGGCATCGCGCTTAGATTCGATCCCTTCCTTTTGATTCAGGTGATCAGGCATTGCGCCCAGATTAATTCCATTTCTTTTGTTTCGGGTTCTCGGAGCATGGTATTGGTTGATCGCCGTTTTAGGTTCTTGGGCATCGCGCCCGGTCGATCGTTTGTTTTATTGAGTTATCGCACCGTGCCCATATTAGTTCTCGGCATCAGCCCGGTCGATCCCACCCGATTTGTTTGGATTCTCGACGTCCGCGCCGGTCGGTCCTTCAATTTAGCCGGATTCTCGACCTTCTTTTGGTCGATCCGCCATTAGATTTTGAGTTCGGGAATCGCGTTCGGATTGATCATAGCTTTGTTTGAGTTCTCGGCATTGCTCCGTTTGATCCCTTCCTTTTTATTTGGGGTTCTCGGCATCGTTTTCGTTGATCCGCTTCCTTTTAATTGGGCTCTCTAGCGTGCGCCCAGTTGAGACCTTCCTTTTTATTTTGGTTCTCGATATCGCTTCAGGTCGATCCCTTCCTTTTTCTTTGGGTTCTCAAGCATTGCGCTGAGTCGATCCCGCCCTTCTATTACCGTGTTTCCGGCATTGTGCCGAATTCAATCCGCTGTTTTGGGTTCTCGAACGCCGTTGCCCGATTCGATCCGTTTGTTTTTATTCGGGTTCTCTGGCATCGTTCCGAGATTCGAGCCCTTCCTTTTGTTCCGGGTTCTCCGGCATCACGCCCAGATTCGATCCCTTCCTTTTTTGAACTCTCGTCCACGCTAGGATTTTGATCCCTTCGTTTTGTTTCCAAGTTCTCGCGACGCCGCCCCGATTCGATCCGCCGTCTTGTTTGGGTTCGCCGGCATCGCACCCGAATTAAATCGCAGTTTTTCATGTTCTCTATGCGCTCCTAGATTCGATCATAATTTTTTGGTTCTCCCGGCATTGCGCGGTCAATCCCTTTGTTTTGATTCGGGTTCTGCAGCATCATGCCCAGGTCGATCCCCTTCCTTTTGACGTGTTCTCAAGCGCCTTACCCTAGATTCGATCCCTTCCTTTTATTTTCACTCTTTTTGGCATTGCGCCCAGATTTGAGCCCTTCCTTTTATTTCAGGTTCTCGTGCATCGCGCCCGGATTCGATCCCTTTATTTTGATTCAACTTCTCTAGCATTGCACCTAGATGCGATCCCTTCCATTTTTTTTGGATTCTCCGACATCACACCGATTGATCCCTTCCGGCGGTTTTGGTTCTCTAGTATTAGCCCAGTTCGATCCGCGCTTTGTTTGATTCGAGATTCGCGCGCGCAGATTCGATCCATTCCTTTTATTCGGGTTCTCGAGCATGCGCTGAATTTTATCCACCGTTTTGTTTGGGTTCCAGCGCCGAACTGGTAAAATCTCGCCGTTTTATTTAGTTCTCAGGCATCGCGCTAGGATTCGTTCCCTTTGTTTTGTTGCCTAGATTCTATCCCTTCCTTTTATTTTGGGTTCTCGGCATCTTGGCAGTTTAGTCTTATTGATTCAGTTCTCTAGCATTTCACCTGATTGATCCCTACCTTTTTCTTGAGATTTTATGGCATCGGCGCTCAAGTCGATCCCTTTGTTTTGGTCGGGTTCATGGCCTTACGCCCAAGTCGATCCTTTCCTTTTGTTTCAGGTTCTTTGATATCGCACCCAGAATCGAACCGTTTGTTTTGATTCGAGTTCTTTGGCATTGCACCTGTTGGATCCTTTTGTTCCGGTTCTCTCGATGTGGTATCAGATTTGATCCCTTAGTTTTGTTGTGGGATCTCGGCGCTCGCTTCGATTCGATCCCTTAGTTTTTGTGTTTGCCAGATCTTTGGTCGATCCCGCCATTTGTTTCGGGTTCTCAGACATGTTTGAATTCGATCCCGCCCGTTTCGATTCCGAACGCGCGCGGATTCGATCCATAGTTTTTCGGGTTCTGACGCCAGCTAGATTCAAGCCCACCACTTTTTTATTGGGTTCTCGGCATATTCGTTTCTAATTTGAATCCACTTCCTTTGATTGGTTCTCACGGCATTGTGCCGGTTAAATCTGCCTTTTATATTCCGGGTTCTCGACGTAGCTTCGTTGATCCCTTCCTTTTGAACCAGGTTCTATCGCGCCGCTTCGTTGATCCTTCCTTTGTTCCGGTTCTCGGCATGGCGATTCGATCCGCCGATTTTTGAGTTCTTGGTATGCGCGATTCCATCCATTTAATTTCTTCGGTGTCTAGCATCATTGCCTGAATTCAATCCCTTCCTTTTTGTTACGGGTTCTGTTGCACGGATTCGATCCTTTTGTTTTGTTTGGGTTCTCTGGCGTGCTCTGAATTAGATCCTTCGCTTTTTCATTTTGATTCGACGTTGCTTCCCATTTAATGCCTTTGTTTTGAGATCGGGGTTCGCGCCACTTCGATTCGTCCGCTCTTATTCGTGTTCTCAGACGCCAGCGCTTCGTTCAATCCCTTCCCTTTTATTTTCACTTTTTGGCGGCTTTATTGCCCATATTAGATCCCTTCCTTTTATTTAGGTTCTGTTCATGGCGGATCGATCCTTTATTTTGATTCAACTTCTCTAGCATTGCACCTAGATGCGATCCCTTCCTTTTTTTTTGGATTCTCCGACATTGCGCCCAGATTTGATCCCCTCCATTTGTTTCGGGTTTTCCGGTATCGCGCTCAGATTCGATCCCTTTGTTTTGATTGGGGTTCCTTGGCCTTGCGCCCATATTCGATCCTTTCCTTTTGTTTGGTTCGCCCGATGCTCCGGCGCCCGGAATCGATCCCTTTGTTTTTGATTCGAGTTCGGCATTCTGGCGCGAACCGATCTTCCTTTGTTTGGGGTCTCCGGTATCGCGTCCGGATTCGATCCATTCGTTTTGTTTTGGAATCTCCGGCATCGCGTCCGGATTCGATCCCTTCATTTTTTTTCGTGTTCTCAGGCATCGTGCCTGGATTCGATCCCTTCGTTTTTTTACGGGTTCTCCGGCATTGCGTCCGAATTCGATCCCTTCATTTTTTTTTTCCGGTTCTCTGCCATCGTGCCTGGATTCGATCCCTTAGTTTTGTTTCAAGTTCTCCGGCATCGCGCCTAGATTCGAGCCCTTACTTTTTTATTTCAGGTTCTCCGACATCGGGCCTAGATTTGATCCCTTCCTTTTGATTTGGGTTCTTTGGAATTACGCCCAGATTTGATACCTTCCTTTTATATTTTAGGTTCTCCGGCATCGCGCCTAGATTCGATCCCTTGCTTTTGATTCGGTTTCTCAGGCATTGCGCCCAGATTTGATCCCTGCCTTATTTTCGGGATCTCCGGCGCCAGCGGCGGTCGATCGCCGTTTTTAGTTCGGTATCGGCCCAATTCCATCCGTTTGTTTTTATTCGAGTTCTCTGGCATTGTTCCCAGATTCGATTCCTTCCTTTTGTTTCGGGTTCTCTAGCATCGCGCCCAGATTCGATCCCTTCCTTTTTGAGGTTCTCACATCGTGCGATTAATCCCTTTGTTTCATTTGGGTTCGCCGACGCCAGCGCCGGATTGATCCTCACCCGCTTTGTTCCGACTTCTCGAACGCCGCGCGGTCGATTCCTTAGTTTTGTTTGGGTTCTCTGCATTTCTCTAGTTCGATCTCTCCTTTTTTATTTGGTTCTCGGTATCGCCCAAATTCAATCCCGCTGTTTGATTCGGTTTCTTGCATCGCGCCAAATTGATCCCTTCCTTTTTGTTTCGTGTTCTCGGCATCGCGCCCTAGATTAATCCTCCCTTTTATTTGGGGTTTTGGCATTGCGCTTGATTCATTTAATTCTGCGGTATTACACCTGAATTCGATCCCTTCCCTTTGTTTAGTTCTCTGTATCACGCCCAGGTCGGTCCGCTGTTTTGTTGATTTTTCGGCATTGCGCCAAAATTAGATCGTCCAGCACGATTTGGAGTTCTACGGCCGCTTTAGATTTGATCCCTTCCTTTTGTTCTGGGTTTTCCGACATCGCGCCAGGACTCAATCCCTTCATTTTGTTTCGGGTTCTCAAGCATCGGCGCTGGTTCATTCCCGCCGTTTCTTCCGAGTTTCTCCTCCATCCGCGCTGGATTGGATCCTTACTTTTGATGCAGGTTCTCGAACGCCGGCTCTGGGTCCGATACCTTCGTTTTGGTACGGGTTGTCAAGCATCGTGCCCGAATTCGATCCATTAGTTTTTTTTTTTGGGTTCTCTGGCATTGCCCCTAGATTTGATCCCTTCCTTTTCATTCTGGTTCTCTAGCATTACACCCAGATTCGATACCTTCCTTTTTTATTTCTAGTTCTCTGGCATTGCGCCTAGATTCGATCCGCTTCCGCTGTTGGGTGATGTCGGGCATTCTTGGCCGAGATTCGATCCTTTCTTTTGTTGAGTTCTTTGACGCCGTTAGCCGTTCAATCCGGTAGTTTTTCTTTCGGGTTCTCGGACATCGGCGCTGATTCGATCCATTTGTTTTATTAGGGTTCTCTGTCGTGCCGATTCGATCCCCTTCCTTCATTAAGGTTCTCTTGCATTGTGCCCCAGTTAATCCCTTCCTTTGTTTTGGATTCTCGCATCGTGCGGATCGATCCCTTGTTTGTTTCAAGTTCTCATGCATTGCACTAGGATTCGATCCCTTAGTTTTGTTTCGGGTTCTAGCATTGCTCCTAGATTTGATCCCTTCCTTTTTGTTGGGATTTCTCGACATAAATTGCTAGATTTGATCCACTTCCTTTTAATTAAAAGATTTCTCTTCTTTTAACGCCCAGTTAAATACCTTCCTTTTTTATTTTTGGTTCTCCGATATCGCGCCTAGATTCGATCCCTTCCTTTTTCTTTGGGTTCTCAAGCATTGCGCCCAGATTCGATCCCTTCCTTCTATTTCGGGTTCTCCGGCATCGTGCCGGGTCGATCGCTCGTTTTTCGGGTTCTCGGGATCGCCCTTGGTCGATTCATTTGTTTTTTATTCGGGTTCTACGGCGTCTGCAAATTCAGCCCTTCCTTTTTGTGGGTTCTCCGGCATCATGCCCAGTTGATCCCACTTCCTTTTGTTTGGCTCTCCGACGCCATGCGAGATTTGATCGCCGTTTTGTTTGGTTTCCCGACATAGCGTACGGATTCTATCCCTTCGTTTTGTTTCGGGTTCTCAGGCATCGCACCCTGATTCGATCCCTCCGTTTTGTTTCGGGTTCTCTGGCATTGCTCCTAGATTCGATCCCTTAATTTTTTATTTCGGGTTCTCCGGGATCGCGGCCAAATTCAATCCCTATGTTTTGATTCGGGTTCTCTAGCATCGCGCACAAATTCGATCCCTTCCTTTTTTATTTCGTGTTCTCCGGCATCGCGCTCAAATTCGATCCCTTCCTTTTATTTTCACTCTTTTTGGCATTGCGCCCTGATTTGAGCCCTTCCTTTTATTTCCCCGAGTTCTCATACATCGGCACTAGATTCGATCCTTTGTTTGATTCCAACCTCTGGCATTGCTGAATCCACGATCCCTTGGCTACTGGATTCTCCGACGCCAGCCCGGATTAGTTTCCCTTCCATTTGTTTTGGGTTCTCCGGTATCGCGCCTAGATTTGATCCGTTTGTTTTGATTCGAGTTCTCTTGCATCGCGCCCAGATTCGATCCCTTCCTTTTGTTCCGGGTTCTTCGACATCACGCTCGGATTTTATCCCTTCGTTTTGTTTCGGGTTCTCCAGCATCGAGCCTGGATTTGATCCCTTCATTTTATTTCGGGTTCTCAGGCATCGGGCCGGGACTCGTTCCCTTTCTTTTGTTGCCTAGATTCAATCCCTTCCTTTTGTTCTGGGTTCTCCGGCATAGCGCCCAGATTTGATCCCTTTGTTTGTTCCGGGTTCTGGCATTTCACTGGTCGATCCTTACCTTTGTTTTAGTTCTATGGCGTAGCGCTCAGTTTAATCCACTGTTTTGATTAGGTTCCTTAGCCTTGCGCCCAGTTCGATCCTTTCACTTTTGTTTCAGATCTTTGTCGCTGAGCTCGATCCTTTGTTTTGGTCGAGTTCTCGGCATTACCATATTCGATCCCTACCTTTGTTTCGGGTTCTCAGTATCGTGTCTGGTCGATCCCTTAGTTTGTTCGCGGTCTCGGCATCTCTCGCCGGTTCGATCCCTTTGTTTCATGTTCTCGGACGCCGTGCACGGATTGATCCAGCCGTTTTGTTCCGGGTTATCCGGCATGGCGCTTAGATTCGATCCCGCCGTTTTTTTCTAGTTTCTCGAACGCCGGCGGATTCGATCCCTTAGTTTTGTTTCGGGTTCTCCGGCATCGCGCCTGAATTGACCCTTACCTTTTTTATTTAGGTTCTGGCATTGTTCCTAGATTCAATCCTTCTTTTTATTCGGGTTCTGGCATTGCGCCTGGGTCGATACCTTCCTTTTATATTTTGGTTCTCAGGCTGAGCTGGGTGATCCCTTCCTTTTTGTTGGGTTCTCCGCAGCGTCGCTGGAATTCGGTCCCTTCCTTTTGTTTGAGTTCTCGGCATCGTGGCGAGGATTCGATCCGCCGTTTTACGGTTCTCGGGTATCGCGTTTCAGTTCCATCCTCTTGTTTTTGTTGGGATCTCTAGCATGTTGCCACTGGTCGATCCCTTCATTTTGTTCGGGTTCTCGGCGCCGCGCGGTCGATCCCTTCCCCAGTTTCGGATTCTCCTTCGCCAGCGCCCGGTCGATCCCTTCGTTTGTTTCGGGTTTTAAATCACGTTCGGTTGATTCATCCATTTTGACTGGGTTCTCGGCATTTCTCCAGTTCGATCCCTTCCTTTTTATTTGGGTTCTCAGGTGCCAGCGGATTCAATTCCTTTGTTTTGATTCGGGTTTTCTGTCATCGCGCCCAAATTCGATCCTTTTTTTTTTATTTTGTGTTCTCCAGCATCACGTCTAGATTCGATCCCTTTCTTTTGTTTCGTTTTAGCATTCGCCCGATTTCACCTTATTTATTTAGTTCCGTGCGGATCGATCACTTTATTTTTGATTTGAGTTACGTGTTGCATAGGTCGATTGCCAGTTGTTTAAGTTCTCAGGCATCACGCTCGGATCGATCGCTTCCCTTTGTTTTGAAGTTCTTTGGTATCGGCGCGGTCGATCCGCGTTTTGATTAAATTTTCGGAGCATCACTCGGAGTTCGTTCCCGCCGTTTGTTTGGGTTCTCCTCCGCCAGCACCGGATTGATCCGCCGTTTTTCGGGTTCTCGAAGACCGGCTCCCGGTCCCGATCCGCCGTTTTTATTTGGTTCTCACGGCGTATGCACAAATTCTATCCCTTCGCTTTATTAAGTTCTCTAACATCGCGCCCGATTTCGATCCCTACCTTTTTGGATTCTTGACATTGCGCCTAGACCGATCCGCCAGATTTTGTTCGGGTTCACTTGGCATTGCTCTGGTTGATCCCTTCCTTTTTTATTTCGGGTTCTCAGGCATTGTGCCTAGATTCGATCCCTTCCTTTTGATTCGTGTTCTCTGGCATTGCGCCCAGATTCAATATCTGCCTTTTTTATTTCTGGTTCTCCGGCATCGTGCCTAAATTCGATCCCTTCCTTTTTCTTCGGGTTCTCAGGCATTGTGCCCAGATTCCATCCCTTTCTTTTTGTTTGGGTTCTCTCGGCATCTTAGCTGGTCGATTCCTTTTTACGGTTCTCCTGCATCCATAGGTCGACTGTTTGTTTTTATTCGGTTCTCTAGCATACGATGCCAGTTCGATCCCTTTCTATTAATGCAGGTTCTCGGCATCAGCGCCAGTTGATCCCTTCCTTTTGTTTGGTATAGACATCGCACTGGATCACGATCCCTTCATTTTGTTTCAAGTTCTCTGACATCGCACTCGGATTCAATCCCTTCATTTTGTTTCGGGTTCTCAGGCATTACTCCCAGATTCCGTTCTTTAGTTTTGTTTCAGGTTCTCTGGCATTGCTCCTAGATTCAATCCCTTCCTTTTTTATTTTCGGTTCTCCAGTATCGCGCCCAAATTCGATCCCTTTGTTTTGATTTAAGTTCTCAAGCATCGCGCTCGGATTCATTCCCTTCGTTTTGTTTCGGGTTCTCCTCCATCGCGCCCGAATTCGATCCCTTCCTTTTGTTTTGGGTTCTCCGGCATCGTGCCCAGATTCGATCCCTTAGTTTTTTTCGGGTTCTCGAGCATTGCGCTTAGATTCGATCCGTTTGTTTTTTTTCTGGTTTTCTGGCATCGTGCCTAGATTCTATCCCTTCCTTTTATTTCGGGTTCTCCGGCATCACGCCCAGATTCGATCCCTTCCTTTTGTTTTGGCTTCTCCAGCATCTCCCGTGTTCGATTCGCCGTTTTTGTTTGAGGTTCTCACGCATCGTGCGGTCGATCCATAGTTTGTTTGAGTTCTCTAGCTTTGCCTCCAGATTTGATCCCTTCATTTTTTATTTTAGGTTCTCAGACATCGCACCCGGATTCAATCCTTTAGTTTTGTTTAGGTTCTCTTACCGTGCTCTAATTCGACCCTTCCTTTTATATTTCGGACCTTGACATGGCCTTGATTCAATCCCTTTGTTTTGATTCGAGTTCTCTAGCATCGCGCCCAGATTCGATCCCTTCCTTTTGTTTTGGGTTCTTCGACATCATGGTCGGATTCGATTCCTTCGTTTTTTTTCGGGTTCTCCAGCCTCGCGCCCAAATTCGATCCGTTTGTTTTATTCGGGTTCTCTGGCATGTTCCCAAATTCGATCTCTTCCTTTTGTTCCGGGTTCTCCATCGCGCCCAGATTCGATCCCTTCCTTTTGTTTCGGATTCACAGTGCGCCATTGGCGGATCAATTCGCCGTTTTTCGGGTTCTCTAACATTGCGCCCCAGTGTCGTCAGTTTGTTTTTGTCGGGTTCTCTCGTATCGTGCCCGGTCCGATCCCTTCCTTTTATTCGGGTTCTCCGGCATCGTTACTGGATTAGTCACTCCATTTGTTCCGGGTTCTCGACGCCGCGCTGAGATTATCTCGCCGTTTAGTTTAGTTCTTAGACATCGCGCCCGGATTCAATCCTTTAGTTTTGTTTCGGGTTCTCTCGCATTGCTCTAGATTCGATCCCTTCCTTTTATATTTCTGGTTCTTTGGCATCACGCCCAGATTCAATCCCTTTGTTTTGATTCGAGTTCTTTAGCATCGCGCCCAGATTCAATCCCTTCCTTTTGTTTTGGGTTCTGACATCTTAGCCGATCCGGTTCGATTACTTCATTTTTTGGGTTTCTCAGCCTCGTGCCCAAATTCGTCGATTTGTTTTTGACCGGGTTCTGGCATCGTTACCTGGGTCGATCTCGTCTTTATTCGGGTTCTCTAGCATCGCCCAGCCGATCGTTTGTTTTGTCGGTTTCACGCGCCGTGCCCGGATAAATCCCCTTCCTTTTTGTTTCGGGTTCTCGCATGCCGGATTGATCCCTTCATTTGTTTGGGTTCTCGACATCGCACCCAGTTCGATCTCTTACCGTTTTGTTTGGGTTCTCGGTATGACGCCCGGTCCGATCCTTAGTTTTATTTGATTCTCCATTGCTTCTAGATTCGATCCCTTCCTTTTATATTTCGGGTTCTCTGGCATCGCGCCCAGATTCAATCTCTTTGTTTTGATTCGAGTTCTCTAGCATCGCGCCCAAATTCGATCCCTTCCTTTTTTATTTCCTGTTCTCCGGCATTGAGCCTAGATTCGATCCCTTTCTTTTATTTTCACTTTTTTTGGCATTGCGCCCAGATTTGATCCCTTCCATTTATTTCGGGATCTATAGTATCGCGCCCAGATTCGATCCCTTCCATTTTTTTCGAATTCTCCGACATCGCACGCAAATTCGATCCCTTCCCTTTGTTTCGAGTTCTCTGGTATTATGACCAAATTCGTTCCCTTTGTTTGAATTCGAGTTCTCTAGCATCGCCCAGATTCGATCCCTTCCTTTTGTTCCGGGTTCTCCGACATCTCGCCCGGATTTGATCCCTTCATTTTTTTTCGGGTTCTCCAGCATCGCGCCCGGATTCGATTCCTTCGTTTTGTTTCGGGTTCTTAGGCATTGCGCTCGGATTCGTTCCCTTCATTTTGTTGCCTAGATTCGATCCCTTCCTTTTGTTTCAGGTTCTCCAGCATCGCACCAGGATTTGATTCCTTTGTTTTGTTTCAGGTTCTCTGGAATTTCACCTAGATTCGATCCCTACCTTTATTTCTGGTTCTCCGGCATCGTGCTCAAATTCGATCCCTTTGTTTCAATTGGGGTTCCCTGGCCTTGCGCCCAGATTCGATCCCTTCGTTTTTTTTTCAGGTTCTCATGCATCCCACCTCGATTCGATCCCTTAGTATTGTTTCGGGTTCTTTGGCATTGGTCCTAGATTGGTTTCTTTCCTTTTTTATTTCGGGTTCTCCGGCATCGTGCCTAGATTCGATCCCTTCCCTTTGATTCGGGTTCTCTTGCATTGCGCCCAAATTCGATACCTTCCTTTTTTATTTCGGGTTCTCTGGCATCATTCCTAGATTCGATCCCTTACTTTTTATTCGAGTTCTCAGGCATTGTGCCCAGATTCGATCCCTTCGTTTTGTTTCGGGTTCTAAAGCATCGTGCCTTAATTCAATACCTTAGTTTTGTTTCGGGTTCTCTTTCATTGCTCCTAGATTCGACCCTTTCTTTTTTTATTTTGGGTTCTCTGACATCGCGCCCAGATTCAATCCTTTTGTTTTAATTCGTATTATCTGGAATCGCACCCAGATTCGATCCTTTCCTTTTTTATTTCGTGTTCTCCGGCATCGTTCCTAGATTCGATCCCTTCCTTTTGTTTCGGGTTCTTTGGCATTGCACCCAGATTTGATGCCTTCCTTATATTTTGGATTCTCCGGCATTGCATCCGGATTCGATCCCTTTATTTTGATTCGATCCCTTCCTTTTGTTTTGGATTCTCCAGCATCGCACACTGATTCGGTCCCTTCCCTTTGGTATCGCTCCCAGATTCGATCCCTTTGTTTTTATTCGAGTTCTTTGGCATGGCACCCAGATTCGATCTCGTCCTTTTGTTTTGGGTTCTCCTGTATCGTGTCCGGATTCGATCCCTTCCTTTTATTTCGAGTTCTCCTCCATCACGTCCGGAGTCAATCCCTTCCTTTTGTTTCGACTTCTCAAGCATCACGCCCGGATTTGATTTTTTCATTTTGTTTTGGGTTCTCAGGCATCGCGCCAGGATTCGATCCCTTAGTTTTGTTTCGGGTTCTCTTGCATTGCTCCTAGATTCGATCCCTTCATTTTTGTTTCGGATTATCCGACATCGTGCTTAGATTCGATTCCTTTTTTTTATACGGGTTCTTTGGCCTTCTGATTAGATCCGCTTTCCTTTTGTTTCGGGTTCAGCGTTCTCGGCTGGTCGATCCCTTTGTTTTGGTCGGGTTCTACGGCGTGCGCCCGGTCGACCCCTTCCTTTTCGGTTCTCGATGTCGGCGTCGGTCGATCCCGCCGTTTTGTTTGCCGAGATCTACGGCGCCGGCGATTCGATCCGCTTCATTTCGTTTTGTGTTCTCAAGCACCGTGCCTGCATTCGATCCATTCGTTTTGTTTCGAGTTCTCCGGCATTGCGCCGGATTCGATCCCTTCATTTTGTTTCGGGTTCTCAGGAATCGCGCCTTGATTCGATCCTGGAGTTTTGTTTTAGGTTCTTTGGCATTGGTCCAAGATTTGATCCCGTCGCTTTTTATTTCGGGTTCTCCGGCATTGCGCCCAGATTCAATTCCTTTGTTTTGATTCGGGTTCTCTGGCATCGCGCCCAAATTCAATCCCTTCCTTTTTTATTTCGGGTTCTCCAGCATCCCGCCTAGATTCGATCCCTTCCTTTTGTTTCGGGCTCTTTGGCATTGTGCCTTGATTTGATCCCTTCCTTTTATTTCGGGTTCTCCGGCATCGCGCTCGGATTCGATCCATTTATTTTGATTCGAGTTCTCTGGCATTGCACCTTGATTCGATCCCTTCCTTTTGTTTCGGGTTTCTCCGGCATTGCGCCCAAATTTGATACCTTCCCTTTGTTTCGGTTTTTGTCCGTTATCGCGGTTGATCCCTTGATTTTGATAGGGTTATTGAATTACGCCCGATTTGACCCATCACATTTGTTTGAGTTCTCGATATCATGTCGGGTCGATCCTTCCCCATTCGGTGCTCAACATCACGCCTAGATTCGATGCCTTCGTTTTGTTTCTAGTTCTCGACATCCACGCCCGATTCCATCGCCGTTGTTTTGAGTTCTCTCGAGATTCTTTCCTTCATTTTGTTTTGAGTTTTCTCTATTCTTTGGATTGATCCCTCCTTTGTTTCGGTTTCTCCTGCATCACGCCTAGATTCAATCCCTCTGTTTTTATTTGGGTTCTCTAGCATCGCGCCTAAATTCGATCCCTTCTTTTTTTATTTCGGGTTCTTCAGTATCGCGCCTAGATTTGATCCCTTCCTATTGATTCGGGTTCTCTGGCATTGCGCCCAGATTCGATACCTTCCTTTTTTATTTCTGGTTCTCCAGCATCGCGCCTAGATTCAATCCCTTCCTTTCGATTCGGGTTCTCAGGCATTGCGCCCAGATTCTATCCGCCGTTTTTCGGGTTATCGAATTGCTCGCTTTTCCGTTGATCAGTTGGTTTTTTATTCGGTTCTCTAACGCCGTGCGAATTCGATCCCGCCAGCTTTTGTTCGGTTCTCACGGCGCCAGCGCCCAGTTGATCCCTTTCTTTGTTTGAGTTTCTCACGCATCGCGCGTGTTCGATCCCGCCGTTTGTTTTGGGTTTCTCGACGCCGAGCTCGGTCGATCCCTCAGTTTTGTTTTTAGTTGTCGGGCATCGCATCCGGTCCCGATCCTGTGTTTTGTTTACGGTTCTCGGCATTTCTCGCCGTTTATCCCTTCCTTTTTATTTCGGGTTCTGGACTGTTGCGCTGATTCAATCCCTTTGTTTTGATTTGGGTTCTCTGGCATCGCGCCCAAATTCGATCCCTTCCTTTTTTATTTTTGGTTCTCCGAAATAGGGCCTAGATTCGATCTCTTCCTTTTGTTTCTCGTTTTTTGGCATTGCGCCCAGATTTGATCCCTTCCTTTTATTTCGGGCTCTCCGACTTTGTGCCCGGATTCAATCCCTTTCTTTAGATTCAAGTTCTCTGGCGTTGCACCTAGATTCGATCCCTTCTTTTTACTTTAGGCTCTCCAGCATCGTGACTAAATTCGATCCGTTCCTTTTGATGTGGGTTCTCTGGCATTGCGCCCAGATTCGATACATACTTTTTGATTCGAATTCTCTTGGATTACGCCCAGATTCGATACCTTCCTTTTTATTTCAGTTCTTGGCATGGCGCTAGGTCGATCCGCCCGGCGCGGTGCGGGTTCGCCGAGACATTGCGCCCGGTCGATCCCTTCCATTTGCGGTTCGGCATCGTGCGGTCGATCCCTTCTTTTTTTCGGGTTCTCGGACATCGCGCCCAGATTTGATCCGATTGTTTTTATTTGGGTTCTCTGGCATTGTGCCCAGATTCGATCCCTTCCTTTTGTTTGGGGTTCTTAGGCATCGCGGCCGGATTCGATCCTTTAGTTTTGTTTCAGGTTCTCTAGCATCGAATCCAAATTCGATCCCTTCCTTTCTTATTTCATGTTCTCCAGCATCGAGCCTAGATTCTATCCCTTCCTTTTGTTTCACGTTTTTTGGCATTGCGCCTAGATTTGATCCCTTTTTTTTATTTAAGGTTCTCCGACATCGCGCTCGGATTCGATCCCTTTATTTTGATTCAAGTTCTCAGGCATTGCACCTAGATTTGATCCCTTCTTTTTATTTCAGATTCTCTAACATCGCACCTAAATTCGATCCCTTCCCTTTGTTTCGGTTTCTCCGGTATCGCTCCTAGATTTGATGCCTTTGTTTTGATTCGAGTTCTCTTGCATCAAACCCAGATTCGTTCCCTTCCTTTTGTTCCGGGTTCTCCGACATCATGCCTGGATTCGATCCCTTAGTTTTGTTTGGGGTTCTCCGGCATAGCGCCGGATCGATCATCGTTTTGTTTAGGTTCTCGGGCGCCGTTACGGTCCGTTCCGCCGTTTTCCGGGTTCTTTGGCAATACTCATAGATTCGATCCTTTCCTTTTTTATTTCAGGTTCTCCAGCATCGTGCCTAGATTCGATCCCTTCCTTTTTTTTCCGAGTTCTCCGGCATCGCGCCCAGATTAGATCCCTTTGTTTTATTTTGGGTTCTCTAGCATTTCATCTAGATTCGATCCCTTCCTTTTGTTCCAGGTTCTCCGACATCATGCCTGGATTCGATCCCGCCGTTTAGTTCGGCGACGCCAGCCTTGATTCGATCCCTTAGTTTTTAGGTTCTCGGCATCGCATGGATTCGATCGCCGTTTGTTTAGGTTCTTAGGCATCGCGCCTGGATTTGTTCCCTTCGTTTTATTTGAGTTCTCCTCCATCGCGTCCGTATTCCATCCCTTACTTTTGTGTTGGGTTCTCGACGCTCCCGCGCCGGTCGATCCGCCGTTTTGTTTCCCGGGTTCTCGGCATCGCGCCCGGGTAATCGCCGTTTTGGGTTCTTTGGCTATACTCTAGGTCGATCCTTCCTTTTATTTCGAGTTCTCCGGCATCGTCCCTAGATTGGATCCCTTCCTTTTTTTTTTCAAGATTTCCGGCATCGCACCCGGATTTGATCCTTTTGTTTTGTTTCGGGTTTTCTTGCATTTCATCTAGATTTGATCCCTACCATTTGTTTCGGGTTCTCCGGCATCGCGCTCAGATTTTATCCCTTTGTTTTGATTCGGGTTCCCTGGCCTTGCACCTAGATTTGATCCTTTCCTTTTGTTACAGGTTCTTTGATATCGCGACGAGATTCGATCCCTTTGTTTTGATTCGAGTTCTCTGGCATTGCGCCCAGATTCGATCCCTTCCTTTTGTTTGGGTTCCGTATCGGCGTCGTGGTCGATACGCCGTTTGTTCCGGGATCTCAGGCATCGTGCCCAGATTGATCGCCATTTGTTTCATGTTCTCAAGCACTTCGATATGCGGTTTAGTACCCGCCGTTTTGTTTAGTTTCTCACATCACACTTTCGGTCGTTCCTTTCCTTTTGTTTCACGTTCTTCTGCATCGCGCCTGGATTCGATCCCTTCGTTTTATTACGGCTTCTCAGGCATCGCGCGGATTGATCCAGCCGTTTGTTTAGTTCTCTTGCATTGCTCGCCAGATTCGATCCCTTCACTTTTATTTGAGGTTCTCCGCATTGCTTCGGTTGATCGCCGTTTTGTTGAGTTCTCGAGGCGCCGCTTTACGGATTCTATCCCTTAGTTTGTTCCGGGCTCGCGTGCTCTAGATTGATCCTTTCTTTTTTATTTGGGTTCTCGGCATCGCTTTGATTAAATTCCTTTGTTTTGATTCAAGTTCTCTGGCATCGGTCCCAAATTTGATCCCTTGCTTTTTTATTTCTTTTCTCCGGCGTCGCACCTAGATTCGATCACATACTTTTGTTTCATGTTTTTTGGCATTGTGCCTAGATTTGATCCCTTCCTTTTATTTCGGGTTCTTGACGTCGGCGCCCGGCGGATTAGATCCCGCTATTTTTGATTCAAGTTCTCACGGCATTGCACACTAAATTCGATCCCTTCCTTTTATTTAGTTCTCGGAACGCCAGCGCCCGGTCGATCCCTTCCCTTTGTTGGTTCTCGTTATCGGCGTCGAATTCGATCCTTTGTTTGATTCGAGTTCTCTAGCATCGCGCCCATATTAGTTCCCTTCCTTTTGTTCTGGGTTCTCCGACATCCCACCAGGTCGATCCGCCGTTCGTTTAGTTCTCCGACGCCAGCGCGGTCGATCCCTTCATTTGTTTCCGTTCTCGAACGTCGTGCGGTTTCGTAACCTTGATTTTGTTTTGGGTTCTACTCCTCCATTCGCCGGTTATCCCTTACTTTTGTTTAGGTTCTCGGGCACATCGCGCGGATTCGATCCTTCATTTTTGTTTTGGGTTCTCCGACCTTCGTGCCGTTTGATCCCTTTCTTTTTTTTTTCGAGTTCTCTAGCATCGCGCTCAGATTCGGTCCCTTTGTTTTGATTCGGGTTCCCTGGCCTTGCGCCCAGATTTGATCCTTTCCTTTTGTTTTGAGTTCTTGATCTTGGCGCCGGATTTGATCCCTTTGTTTGGTCAAGGTTCTCTTGCATTGTGCCCGGATTTGATCCTTCCTTTTGTTTTGGGTTCTCCGATATCATGTCCGGATTCGATCCATTTGTTTTGTTTTGGGATCTCCGGCATCGTGCCCTTATTGGATCCCTTCGTTTTTTTTCGGGTTCTCCGGCATCGCTCCCAGATTCGATCCTTTCGTTTTCTTTCGAGTTCTCAGGCATCGAGCCCGGATTTGATCCCTTAGCTTTGTTTTGGGTTCTCTAGCATTACTCCAAGATTTGATCCCTTCCTTTTGTATTCCGGGTTGTCCGTCGCGGCGGATTCAATCCGCATCATTACGGTCGGTTCGCCGACAATGTGCCCGATTTGATCCGTTCCTTTTTATTCAGTTTCGGCATTGCGCTTAGATTCTATCCCTTCGTTTTGTTTCGAGTTCTTTAGCATTGTGCTTTGATTTTATCCCTTCCTTTTTATTTGAGTTCTACGCCGCCGGTGGGAATCGATCCCTTTATTTTGGTCGAGTTCTGGCAGTGTACCTTGATTAGATCCCTTCCTTTTGTTTATGGTTCTCCGGCATTGCGCC
Organism: Tetrastigma voinierianum; assembly: GCA_016808115.1. Classification (NCBI taxonomy): domain Eukaryota; kingdom Viridiplantae; phylum Streptophyta; class Magnoliopsida; order Vitales; family Vitaceae; genus Tetrastigma; species Tetrastigma voinierianum. Next base: position 37,494 of record JAEQBH010009441.1, on the reverse strand, counting down.
TAGATTCGATTCATTCCCTTTGTTTGAGTTTCTACGTGCTCAGCGCCCGGTCGTTCCCTTTGTTTTGATTAAATTCTTTGCGTGCGCCCATATTGATCCTTCCTTTTATTCGGGTTCTTGGTATTGCGTCAAATTCGATCTCTTCTTTTATTCGAGTTCTCGACGCCAGCAGATTCCAATCCTTCACCATTTTGATTCGGGTTCTAGCCGGCATTATGGATTTGGTCGCCGCTTTGTTTCGGGTTCTCAGGCATTGCGCCCAGATTCGTTCCCTTCGTTTATTTCAAGTTCTCCGGCATCGCGCCTGGATTCGATCCCTTCCTTTTGTTTATGGTTCTCAGGCATCGCACCCAAATTTGATCCCTTTGATTTGTTTCGGATTCTCGACCTCGCGCGAGTCCGATCGCCGTTTTATTTGGGTTCTCGGGCATCGGCGCTTCGATTCAATCTCTTAAGATTTTTGTTTGAGTTCTTTTTCATTGCTCCTAGATTTCATCCCTTCCTTTTTTATTTCGGGTTCTCCGGCATCGTGCCTAGATTCGATCCGTTCCTTTTGATTAGGGTTCTCTAGCATTGCGACCAAATTTGATACCTTCATTTTGCCCAGATTTGATCCTTTCCTTTTGTTTCAGGTTCTCCGACATCGCGCCCAGATTCGATACCTTTTTTTTGTTTCGGGTTCTCCGGCATCGCGCCCGGATTCGATCCCTTTGTTTTGATTGGGGTTCTCAGGCATTGAACCTAGATTCGATCCCTTCCTTTTGTTTCGGGTTCTCCGGCATCACGCTCAAATTCGATCCCTTTGTTTTGATTCGGGTTCCCTAGCATTGCGACGAGATTCGATCCCTTCCTTTTGTTTTGGGTTCTCTTGCATTGCGCCCATATTCGATCCCGTCCTTTTGTTTCGGATTCTTCGGTATCGCGTCTAGATTCGATCCCTTCCCTTTATTCCATGTTCTCTAACATCACACCCGGATTCGATCCCTTCGTTTTGTTTCGGAGTTCTCGACATCCTTTGGATCGATTCTTCATTTTTGGTTGTCGGGCATAGCGCTTCCGGTCGTTTCCTTCGTTTTGTTTCAGGTTCTCCGGCATCGCGCCAGGATTTGATCCCTTTCTTTTGTTACAGGTTCTAAGGCATCGCTCCCAGATTCAATCCCTTCGTTTTGTTTCGGGTTCTCCAGCATCGCTCGGATTCGATCCCTTAGTTTTGTTCCGGGTTCTCTGGCATTGCTCCTAGATTTGTTCCCTTCCTTTTTTATTTCGGTTTCTCGACATCGGTACTAGATTTGATCCGCTGCGCAGTTCAAGTTCTCTGGCATTGCGCCCAGATTCGATACCTTCCTTTTTCATTTCGGGTTCTCCTACATCACTCCTAGATTCGATCCCTTCCTTTTGATTCGGGTTCTCTAGCATTGCGCCCAGATTCGATCCCTTCCTTTTATTTCGGGTTCTCCAGCCTCGCACCCGGATTCGATCCCTTTATTTTGTTTCATGTTCTCCGGCATTGCGCCCGGATTCGATCCCTTTCTTTTGTTTCAGGTTCTCCGGCATTGCGCCAGGATTCGATCCCTCCTTTTTGTTTCGGGTTCTCAGACATCACGCTAGGATTCTATCCCTTAGTTTTGTTTCAAGTACTCTGGCATTGCTCCTATATTCAATCCCTTTCTTTTTTATTACAGGTTATCAGGCATCGCGCCCAGATTCAATCCCATTTGTTTTGATTCGGGTTCTCTAGCATCGCGCCCAGATTCGATCCCTTCCTTTCGTTTCAGGTTCTTTTTGGCATTGCGCCAAGATTTGATCTATTCATTTATTTTGGGTTGACTCGCGCCGTTTGATCCATTTATTTTTGATTAGTTACGTTACATTGCACCTAGATTCGATCTCGTCCTTTGTTTGGGTTCTCGTTATCACGTCGATTCATTCCCGCCGGCACATTTGGGTTCTCGAACGCCGCCGATCCCGCCGTTTTGTTTAGTTCTCCGACGTCAGACTATATTCGATCCATTCATTTTTGTTTCGGGTTCCGAGCGTGTGCGGATCGTACCGGCATCATTTTTGTTTAGTTCTCTGCATCGTTAGCGGATTGATCCCTTCCTTTTGTTTGATTTTAGACATCGGCGCTAATTCAATCCCTTCGTTTTGTTTCAAGTTCTCCGGTATCACGCCCGGATTCGATCCCTTCGTTTTGTTTCGAGTTCTCTATAATTGCTCTTAGATTTGATCCCTTTCTTTTTTTATTTCGAATTCTCGGGCATGGTGCTGGAATTCTATCCGCTTCCTTTGATTGGAGTTCTCTGACATTGCGCCCAGATTCGATACCTTCCTTTTTTATTTCTAGTTCTCCGGCATCGCTCCTAGATTCAATCCATTCCTTTTGATTCGGGTTCTCACAGCATTTACGCCCAGATTGTCTTCTTTTTTATTCGGGTTCTCGGCATTGCGCTGGTCGATCATCTTTATTCGGGTTGTCCAGGCATCGTTTAGGTGACCACTTTTGTCCCCAGTTTTACGGCATTGCGGCTCGCGAGTCCTTTCTTTGTTTGGTTCTCCGGCGCCGCGCCTCGTTTATGATCCTTTCGTTACTTTTTGAGTTCTCGGGTAACGCACCCAAATTTAATCCCTTTGTTTTGATTCGGGTTCTATGGCATTACGCCGTTGATCCATTCCTTTTTATTTGGGTTCGCCGGCGCCAGCCCGATTCAATCCCTTTGTTTTAATTGGGTTCTCACGGCATCGCGCCTGGGTCGATCCTTCACATTTTGTTCGTGTTCTCGACGCGGCCTAGATTCGATCCCATTCGTTTGTTTCGGGTTCTTTGGCATTGCACCCAGATTTGATCCATTCCTTTTATTTTGGGATCTTCGGCATCACGCCCGAATTTGATCCCTTTATTTTGATTGAGTTCTCTTGCATTACACCTATATTCTATCCCTTCCTTTTGTTTCGGGTTCTCTGACATTGCACCTGGTCCGGTCCTTTCAGCCCGATATCATGCCCGGATCGATCCCGCTGATGACGATTTGAGTTCTTTGGCATGGCGCCCTGATTCAATCCCGTCCTTTTGTTTCGGGTTCTCACGTATCGCGTCCGGATTCGATCCCTTCCTTTTATTTAAGGTTTTGTGACATTGCGCCCGAATTCGATCCCTTCGTTTTGTTTTGGGTTCTCCGGCATCGGGCCCAGATTCGGTCCATTTGTTTTGCTTCGGGTTCTCAAGCATCCCGGGCGCCACTGCCATTGCCCGCCGTTTGTTCGGGTTCTCTTGCATCGTGCCCGGATTCGATCCCTTCCTTTTGTTTCGGGTTTTCGGGCTTCATGCCCGAATTCGATCCCTTCGTTTTGTTTCGGGTTCTCCGGCATCGCATCGGATTCGATCCCGTTTTGTTTCGGGTTCTCAGGCATCGCGCTCGGATTCGATTCCTTAGTTTTTTTTCGGGTTCTCTGTAATTGCTCCTAGATTCGATCATTTCCTTTTTTTTATTTCAGTTCTCGGCATCGTTGCCTAGATTTTCTCCTTCCTTTTGATTCAGGTTCTCTGGCATTCGCGCCAAGTCCGATACCTTCTTTTATTCGAGTTCTCTAACGCCAGCGCTTCGTTGATCCATTCCTTTTGATTCGGGTTCTCTGGCATTACGCCCATATTCCATCACTTCATTTTTATTTGGGTTCTCGACATTTGCACCGGTCGATCCCTTCCTTTTTTTATTTCGGGTTGTCGGCGCCGCTCCTCGTTCAACCCTTGCCACCATCTTGGTTTTTATTGCGCCCGGTCGGCGACTTTCTTTTGTTTCGGGTTCTCCGACATCGCGCCCGTATTCAATCCCTTTGTTTTGTTTCGGGTTCTCGGGTATTGCGCCCAAATTTAATCCCTTTGTTTTGATTCGGGTTCTCTGGCATCGCGCCTAGATTCGATCCATTCCTTTTTTATTTCGGGTTCTCAAGCATCGCACCGAGATTTAATCCCTTTTTTTAAATTCGGGTTCTCTTGCATTGCGCCCAGATTCGATCCTTTTCTTTTTTATTTTGCGTTCTACAGCATCGCTCCTAAATTCGATCCCTTCCTTTTGTTTCAAGTTCTTTGGCATTGCTCCCAGATTTGATCCCTTCCTTTTATTTTGGGTTCTCTGGCATCGTGCCCGGATTTAATCCCTTTATTTTGATTCAAGTTCTTTGGCATTGCAAGTTGATCCGCCGTTTTGTTCGGGTTCTCGGCGCCGAGCGCCTATTCATCCCTTCCTTTGGTTTAGCTCCGGAGATTCGATCCCTTTGTTTTCATTGAGTTCTTTGGCGCCGGCGCGGTCGATCCGTCCTTTTGTTACGGGTTCTTTGGCATTGCCCCCAGATTTGATCCCTTGTTTTTATTCCGGGTTCTCTGGCATCGCACCCGAATTCGATCACTTATTTTGATTCGGGATCTCTTGCATTGCACCTAGATTCGATCCCTTCCTTTTGTTTCGGGTTATCCGGCATCGTGCCCACATTCGATCCCTTCCATTTGTTTCGGGTTCTCCGGTATCGTGCCTAGAATCGATTCCTTTGTTTTGATTCGAGTTCTCTAGCATTCTTTAGATTCGATCATATCCTTTATTTGGGATTCTACGGCATCGCGGTTGATCCCTTTGTTTTATTTAGAGTTCTCTAGCATTTCATCGGTCGATCACTTCCTTTTTATTCGGTTCTCCGAACATCATGCTGGATGCGTCCCATGGTTTATTCCGGGTTCTCAGACGCCCTTTGGATTCGATCCGCCGTTTTGTTTGAGTTCTCGGGCATCATGCAGATTAGTTCCGCCGTTTTGTTTGGTTTCCTCCATCGTGCCAGTATTCAATCCCTGCCTGTGTCGGGTTCTCGAGCATAGTGGTCGATCCCCTTCGATTTTGTTTGGGTTCTCGTGCATCGCGTTTCGGTTCGATCCCTTAAATTTTTCGGGTTCTTTAGCGATACTCGACGTTGATCCTTCGCTTTTTTATTTGGGCTCTCACGGCGCCGTGCCTAGATAGATCCCTTCCTTTTTTTCCGAGTTCTCCGGCATCTTGCTCGAATTTGATCCCTTTGTTTTGTTTCGGGTTCTCTAGCATTTCATCTAGATTCGATCCCTACCATTTGTTTCGGGTTCTTCAGCATCGCGCTCAGATTCTATCCCTTTGTTTTGATTCGGGTTCCTTGGCCTTGCGCCCATATTTGATCCTTTCCTTTTGTTATAGGTTCTTTGATATCGCGCCCAGATTCGATCCCTTTGTTTTGATTCGAGTTCTCTGGCAATGCGCCCAAATTTGATCCCTTCCTTTTGTTTCGGGTTCTCTAGTATCGCGTCCGGATTCGATACCTTAGTTTTGTTTCGAGTTCTCCGGCATCGGGCCCAGATTCGATCCATTTGTTTTTCTTCGGGTTCTCAGGCATCGTGCTACGATTCGTACCCTTCGTTTTGTTTTGGGTTCTTTTATCGCCCGCCGTTCGATCCTTCCCTTTTGGTTTTTGGCCTGCGCTGATTCGATCCGCCGTTTTGTTTGGGTTCTCGGCATCGCGGCGGTCGATCGCCGTTTGTTCCTAGTTCTCAAGCATCGGCGCTCAATTGATCCCTTAGTTTTTTTGGGTTCTGCTGTAATTGCTTTGGTAGGTCGATCCTTTCCTTTTTATTTGAATTCTCGGCGTCGTTACGATTCTATCCCTTCCTTTTGATTCGGGTTCTCTGGTATTGTGCCGAGATTCGATACCTTCTTTTTTTATTTCGAGTTCTCCGGCATCACGCCTAAATTCGATCCATTTCTTTTTATTCGGGTTCTCTAGCATTGCGCCCAGATTCCATCACTTCTTTTTTATTTGGGTTCTCTGACATTGAACTCAGATTTGATCCCTTCCTTTTTTATTCGGGTTATCCGGCATCGTGCCTAGATTCGACCCTTTGTTTTATTCTGGTTTTCTGGCATTGCGCCCATATTCGAAGACTTTCTTTTGTTTCGGGTTCTTCGGCATCGCGCTTTCGTATTCGATCCCTTCGTTTTGTTTCGGGTTCTCGGGTATCGTGCCCAAATTTAATCCCTTTGTTTTGATTCGGGTTCTCTTGCATATCGCCTAGATTTGATCCATTCCTTTTTTATTTCGAGTTCTCAAGCATCGCGCCGAGATTCAATCCCTTTGTTTTAATTCGGGTTCTCTTGCATCGCTCGATTAAGTCCTTTTCTTTTTTGTTCGCGTTCCTCTGACATCGCTCTAAGTCGATCCCTTCGTTTTGTTTCGAGTTCTTTGGCATTGCGCCCAGATTTGATCCTTCCTTTTTATTTGGGTTCTGGCACCAGCGCGGATTCAATCCTTTATTTTTATTGAGTTTATGGCATTGCACCTCGTTCGATCCCTTCCTTTTGTTTAGGTTCTCGCGCCGTTACTTATTCATCCCTTCCTTTGGTATAGCTCCCAGTTCGATCCCTTTGTTTCGTGATTCTTTGACATGATGCCCAGATTCGTTCCCTTCCTTTTGTTTCGGGTTCTTTGGCATTGCGCCCAGATTTGATCCCTTCTTTTTATTTCGAGTTCTCTGGCATCGCGCCCAGATTTGATCCATTTATTTTGATTCGAGATCTCTTGCATTGCACCTAGATTCGATCCCTTCCTTTTTGTTTCAGTTATCCAGGCATAATTGCCCACATTCAGTCCCTTCCATTTGTTTCGTGTTCTCGGTGTCGTGCGAAGTCGATCCCTTTGTTTTGATTCGGAGTTCTCGCGTGCGCCCGATTTGATCGTCCTTTTGTTTCAGTTCTCACGTCGCCGTGCGGTTGATCCCTTTGTTTATTTGGGTTCTCTAGCATTTCGCATCTAGATTCGATACCTTCCTTTTGTTAAAGTTCTCGGAGCATCATGCACAGATTCGATCCCTTCATTTATTTTGGGGTTCTCCGGCATCGCTGGGTCGATCCGCTTCTTTTTCGGGTTCTTTGGCGCCAGCGCCGCCAGTTGATCCCTTTGTTTTGTTCGGGTTCTCGAGCATTGCTTTGGATTCATTCCTTCGGTTTTTTAGGTTCTCCTCCATTAACCGTATTCAATCCACTGCACGCCGGGTTCCGGGCGCCGGCGCCCAGTTCGATCCCGCCGTTTTGTTTCGGGTTCTCGAGCATCAGCGCTGAATTCGATCCTTCGCTTTTTTATTGGGTTCTCGAACGCCGTTGCCTAGACCGATCCCTTCCTTCTTTCAGTTTCTCCCGACTTTGGCGATTTGATCCCTTTGTTTTGTTTAAAGGTTCTCGCATTTAATCTAGATTAAATCCCTACCATTTGTTTCGGGTTCTCGGCGTCGCTCGAATTCTATCCACTGTCTTGATTGGGGTTCACGGCCTTGCGCGGTCGATCCTTTCCTTTCGTTATAGGTTCTTTGATATCACGCCCAGATTCGATCCCTTTGTTTTCATTCGAGTTCAAGCATTAGCGGTCGATCCTTCGCTTTGTTTGGGTTAGCAGGTATCCGTCGAGCCGATACTTTCCGCTTTGTTTCGGGATCTCGACGCCGATGCGGATTAGATCCCGCCGTTTTGTTCGTGTTCCGGGCGCCATGCGGTTTCGTACCCGCCGTTTTGTTTGGGTTCTCGACGCCGCTTCGGTCGTTCCTTCCTTTTTGTTTCCGTTCTCATCACGCTTCGGATTCCTATACCATCGTTTATTAAGCTTCTCAGCGTCCCGGCGCGGATCGATCATAGTTTTATTTCAGGTTCTCTTGCATTGCTCATAGATTCGATCCCTTCATTTTTTATTTCGGGTTCTCCGGTATCGCACCCAGAATCAATTCCTTGTTTTGATTCGGGTTCTCTAGCATCGATTCCAAATTCGATCCCTTCCTTTTTTATTTCGTATTCTCCAGCATCGCGCCTAGATTCGATCCCTTCCTTTTGTTTCACGTTTTTTGGCATTGTGCCTAGATTTGATCCCTTCCTTTTATTTCGGGTTCTTCGGCATCGCGCTCGGATTCGATCCCTTTATTTTGAATCAAGTTCTCTGGCATTGCACCTAGATTCGATCCCTTCCTTTTATTTCAGATTCTCTGACATCGCGCCAATTCGATCCCTTCCCTTTGTTTCGAGTTCTCCGGTATCGCGCCCAGATTCGATCCCTTTGTTTTGATTCGAGTTCTCTGGCATAGCGCCCAGATTCGATCCCTTCCTTTTATTCTGGGTTCTCCAACATCACGCCCGGATTCGATCTCGCCCGTTTGTTTTAAGGTTCTCGACGCCAGCTCCAATTTGATCCCTTCATTTTATTTAGTTCTCGGCCCGAACATCGGCGCCGGGTTCGTACCCTTCGTTTTTTTTCGGGTTCTCCTCCATCTCGTCCAGATTCTATCCCTTACTTTTGTTTCGGGTTCTCGGCTCCTTCGGATCGATCCCTTCATTTGTTTGGGATCTGGGCATTGCGCCGATTAGATCATAGATTTTTCGGGTTCCGGCATTGCTCTTGGTCGATCCCTTCTTTTTATTCCTCCATCATGCCTGAGATTCATCCTCTCTCTTTCAGTTCTTGCATCGCACTCAAATTCGATCCCTTTGTTTTGATTCGGGTTCCCCGGCCTTGCGCTCAAATTTGATCCTTTCCTTTGTTCTGCATTCTTCATATCATACCTTAAATTCTAATCCCTTAGTTTTTGATCCGAGTTCTCACATTGCTCAGATATTTGATCCTTCCTTTTGTTTCGTTCTCCCATCACTGCATATGGATTCGATCCCTTCATTTTGTTTCTTCGGATCTTCACGCGCCCTAATTCCGATCCCTTTTCGTTTTTGCATATCGATCGGCGAACTCCCACTTTCTGCTGGCTCCTTCATCACCGATTCGATCCCAGCTTTGTACGGTCTTTGCATTACTCAAGATTTGATCCCTCTTTGTATTCGGCCACACCCGTATCGCGCCCATTCGATCCGTCTTTCATTCTCTGCCTCCACTGCACGCTGGGATCTGTATCTTTCCTTTATTTGAGCCCTTTAGCAATGCGTCTGATATCCCTTCCTTTACACTGCCTTCACATCGACGTGGGAATCGATCCCCTTCATTTATTCCTGGAAGTTCTCTAACAGTGCACTTTACTGATCCTTCCTTTGTTTCTCAGTTCTCCAAAGATCGTAAGATTCTGATTCTTCCTTTGTTTCGGTCCCTTCACTCAGCTCCAGATTCGCTTTGCCTTGATCCACCTCCGGCATCATACCCAAATCTCATCCCTTCCTTGATTCCGGTTCTCCCACATCGCCCTCGGATCTCTGATCCCTCTGCTTTGTTCTTGTCTTGGCATCGCGCCCGCATCTGCTCCCTCTCAATATTCACCTCCAACACCAACTCTGTGATCTAACTCCTTCCGATTTACTTTGATTCTATATTCACACTTGATTCGATCCCTTCGCTTTGTTTCTCTGGTCTTCGTGCATCGTGTCCTGATTCGATCTCTTATTTTGTTTCGGTTATTCCTCCGTACATTCCAGATTTTGAACCATTCCTAATTTATTTTGGTTCCCCTCCAAGATCGCTCAGATTCATCCGGCTCTCGATTCGCTCCTCCGCATTACAGACTAATCCACACCTTCTATTTATTTGTTCTCCTATCACAATACGGACTCATCCCTTCCTGAATCGGATCTCTGTGCATTACAGTCTGCATTTGATCCTCCCTTTGCTCAGTTCCTCCAAACATCGCCCTGACTGACACTCGTTTCTGGCCCTCCAAAGATCTCTGCCCTGATTCCCATCCCCTTGTTTTTGATCCTGCCTCCCCACTGCACTCCTGATTCCATCCCTTCCTTTCGGCCCTCTTGCATCACGCCCAGATTCGATCCCTTTGTTTTGATTCAGTTCCAACATCGCGCCTCTAATTAGATCCCTTCTGTTTTCGTTAGCTCCTATTATTGTTTCAAATTCAATCCCTTTGTTTTGGTTCAAGTTCTCTAGCTTTGCTCCTAGATTCGATCCCGTCCTTTATATTTCTGCCTGGTTTCAGGTCCCAGATTCACCCTTCCCCATTCCTGGGTTCTCCAACATCGGCACTCCGGGATTTCATCCTTCATTTTACTGGCCCTCCGCATCGCGCCCGGGATTCAATTTCCTTTCCATTTTGTTTCGTTCTCGGTGCATAGTGCCTGCATTTGCTTCCTTCGTTTGTCTGTGTTCCTCCCAAGATCACGCCGCATCTCTAATCCTCCTCGTTCTGGGTCCCAAGGCACGCCTCTGATTCCATTCCTCCTGCTTCACTGGTCTCTACTGTCTTTAGATTTGTTCCTTCCTTTTTATTTCCTGCTTCTCCGTCATCGTGCTCAGATTTGATCCCTTCCTTGATTCAGTTCGGTATTTGCGCCCCAAATTAATACTCTTCCTTTATTTTGCCTTCAGATCACGCCTAAATTTTGATCTCTCCTTTTGATTCGATTCTTTCCGTATCAAGGCTAAGATTCATCCTTTTCCTTTGTTTCAGTTCCTTCCCAGATCAAACCCTGATTCAATCTCCCTTCCTTTGTAGCTTCAAAGCCTCTGACGCCTGATTTCACCCGTTGCTTTCGGGTTCTGACATCACATGGATTCATCCCTGTTTGTTTCGCTTTCATCGATCCCAGATTCAATCCTTCCCTTTATTCTGTCATATCAAGCATCCCATTGCATATTCAATCCCATTTGCTTTGATCCTGTCTTCTGCATTCGCCTCAGATTCATCCCTTCCTTGGCTTTTGTTCCTCCGTAACATCGCATCCCTCGATTCAATCCTTCCTTGTTTCTGTTTTGCATTGTTTTGATTTGATCCATTCTACTATTTTGTTCTTTCTTATTTGCTTTGAGATTTGATCCTTTATTTTGATTCGAGTTAAGGGCATCAGACCTAGATTCGATCCCTTCCTTTATTTCAGTTCATTGAAAACTCACCCGGGTCCCTTCCCTTTATCATGATTTGATCCCTGTTTATCTAGCTCCTTGGCATGGCGCCAGATCGATCTCTCGCCCTTTCGTTTTCATGTGTCTTGCACTGGCTCCGATTCGATCCTTCCCATTTATTCTGCTGTTCTCCCACACTTCCATTCAATCCCTCTCGTTTGTTCTGGCTCCTCCCACAATCCATTCGATCAATCTGCTTTGTTTCAGTTCTCATGCATCAAGCTCGACCTCGCACCCTTCCATTTTGTTATGGTTCCTCCTGGATCCCCACTGATTCGATCCCTTCCTTCGCTTCGTGTCGAGTACCAACAGATTCGATTCTTCCTTTGTATTTCTCGTGCCTCCCATCGCCCATTCGATCCCTTCATCTTGCTCTTGAGGTCTTCATGGCACTGTCTCCAGATTCATCCCTCTTTAGCCTCGGATCTCAAGATCGGCCCATTCCATCCCTCCATTCTGGCCTCCCCAGCACTGCTGCCCATCTGACACCCTTCATTTTGTCCTCCCAAAGATCACTCCATTCATCCAGATTTCATCCAAGTTCCAAAGAATGATGCCCATTCATAGACAATTCCTTTTATCTTGGGTCTCTGAAAGAATTTGCCTCAAATCTCCCATCCCTCCTTTTATTTCACATTCCACATCTCAGATTCACCCTTTTTTATTCTAGTTTTCGCATTGTGCTCATTCGATCCTTTCTTTTGTTTCAGTTGGTCCCAGATCGCGCCCAGATTCTAGATCCCATACAATTTGATTCATCCAACAGAACCCTTGTTTGATCTGGTTCTCCGGCATCGCACCCAGATTCTAGATCCATTCCTTTTTATTGGCCTCTGCACGCTACCCAGCCCAATCTCTTTTAATTCCTGTTCTCTCGCATCGCGCCCAGCTTCAATCCCTTCCTTTCATTTCGTGTTCTCCCATCGCGCCAGATTCGACCTTCCTGTTTTCTCTGTCTCTTGGCATTGCACTCAGATTTTGATCCATTTCTACTTTTGTATTCTTACTCACACCGTGATCTAATCCTCTATTTTGATCTGTCTCTCGCATTACACCCAGATTTGATCCTGTTCTGCCTCCCAAGATCGTACTTATTCGATCCCTTTGTTTTCATCCTGTTCTTTGTATTGAGCACTCATCCTTCCTTGTTTTGGGTCTCTGCTGCATTCAATCCTCCTTGTTTCGGGTCTCTCTAGCACTGGGTTCCTAGATTCCACCGCTCCTTTTATTTCAAAGGTTCTATCTCCTTCCATCTCAATCCCTTGTTTCGATTCGGGCCTTGGCACTGCCTTCCCATCTCCATCCTTCCCTTCCCTTTCAACTCCATGTTCTCCTGTGTCGCTGCCTCACTCAATCCTCCTCTTACCTGTCTTAGTCTCAGTTCAAATTTTCATCCCTTCCTTTCTTACTCTATCTTCCTCCCATCAGCCCTTCACTCATATGCCTTCCTATTTTTGATTCTGAGCCTCCACTGCACTCAGATTCTTCATCCTTCCTTTTGTTTCCTGGGCCTTCATCTATGTTTCTTATCCTTCCCTTTTCTTCTTGCTTTTTCCTCTCTATTTACTCATTTGATCCCTATATTTTGATCTGAGTCTCGGGAAAAGACACTTCCAGATTCATCCCATCCTTTATTCCCAGGTCTCTGCACTACGTCTGATTCATCCTCTCCCCATTCGGTCCTCCCACATCCACCCAATCTCAATCCCATCCATTTTACTCACCTGCAACTAGTTTGATCTCATCCCTCCATTGCTTCAGTCTCCTGCTTCCGCCCAGATCTCGATCCGTCCCTGGCTCTTGAGTTCCCACTGCCCGATCTCGATCCCTGTCTTTATTTCTGGGTTCCTCCCCAAGACTTGTAGTCCTGATCTAACCCATTTTGTTTCTCCCTGCTGGTCTTGCCACACTTTTCCAAATCTCGATCCTCTCTGTTTGTTTCTGTCTTCTGTATTGTCTTCTAGATTCATCCTTTCATATTTCTGGTTCTCCATCGTTCCAAGATTCGATCCCTTCCTTTATTCGAGTCTCTCCTGCATTGAGCCCGATCTCGGCTACCTTCCCTTTTATTTCTCGAGTTCCTCCCCGCATCTCGCCTAGATTTGTTCCCCTTCGATTTTGTTCTTCAGCGTTCTTCTAGTATAGGTCCTACTCTATCCATCTTGTTATTTTTAAAGGTTCTCAGGCACTCACTGATCATTCCTTCGCTTTGTAATACTGGGCTCCTCCGGCATCGCGCCTGGATCTGATCCCTGTGTTGTCTGCCTTAGCATTAGTCTGCACTTCATCCCTTCCTTTTATTTCCTGCCTCCTATTACGGTGCCTAGATCGATCCCTTCATATTGATTCAGCCTCTCCACTGCGATTCAATACCTTTTTTTTTTATTTATGGTTCTAAGTGATCGCCAGATTCTGATCCTTTTTTGATCCTGCCTCTGCATGTTTGATCCTCCCATTCCCTGTCTTGCTTGCCTTCAAAGACGCGCCCTGATTCAATCCCTTCGTTTTAGGTCTCCTCAAGCACCGTATGATTCGTACCCTTCGTTTTGTTTCGGGTTCTCTTGCATCATGCCCGGATTCGATCCCTTCTTTTTGTTTCGGGTTTCGGTTCACTCGATTTAATCCCTTCATATTTGGTTCTTCCAAGATCGCCTACTTCCGATCCTTTTGAGCCAGAGCTAAGCTCAAGCACTCAGCGCTGATTCGATCCCTTAGCTTTTTCGGTTCTCTCAGAGATGCGCCTAGATTTGTTCTCTTCCCCTTTACTCGGATTCTGGGCATCGTGCCTGTGATTCCATCCGCCACCCATCCTTTCGATTCGGTTCTCCGCATTGTGCCGAGATTCGATACCTTCTTTTTTACACTTTGAGTTCCTCCCACATCGCCAGATTAGGAGCCATTCCTTTTATTCAGTTCTAGCATTGGGGGTCTGTGATTTCATCACTTCTTTTGCTTGGTTCTCTACATTGCGCTTCGCATTCGATCCTTCTTTTTTATTTTGGGTTATCCTAAGATCGTGACTTAGATTCGAATCTTTTATTCCTGCTTTCTGTGCATTACGCCCAGATCTCGATTCCCTTTCTTTTGCTCTCGGTCCTCCCACATCGCGCCTCGTATCTCGATCCCTTCGCTTTGCTCTGGCTCCTCGGCATCACGCCCCAAATTTAATCTCCTGCTCTTATTCCTGGTTCCTCCGTACCAGATTCAATCCATTCTTTATATTTCTGGTCTCCTGTGCACCATTAGAGATTCAACCCTGCTTTCTAATTCAATCTCTACACTCACTTTTTCCTATTCATCCTTTTCTTTCTTATTTCACGTCTGAAGATCGCTCCCAGATTCAATCCTTTCCTTTATATTAAGTTCTTCTTTGCATTGCCTCATTTGATCCCTTCCTCTATTTCTATAGTAGTTCTCTGCATCGCGCCTCAGATCTCGATCCCTATTTTGATACATCTCCTGGGCATTGCACCTGTATCTCGATCCCTTCCTTGTTTCTCGGCCATCCCACATCGTGGCCCACATCTCAACCTCCTCCATTTGCTCTGGTCTCTCCAAAGATCGTGCCCATAATCGATCCTCATTGATCTCGAGTTCTCTAGCATTGCGCCCAGATTCGATCCCCTCCTTTTGTTTCAAGTTCTCTTGCATCGCTCTCGGATTTGATCCCTTTGTTTTGTTTCAGGTTCTCTAGCATTTCATCTAGATTCGATCCCTTCTTTATATTTCGGGTTCTCCGACAACATGCCTCCATCCATCCCTTCGCTATTTCTGTTCTTCATCGCACACCCTGATTCAACCCTCTCGCTTTCTGCCCTCGCATCAAGGCTACTGATCTGATCCCTCTCACATTTTCGTGGTTCCTCATCGCGCCTGATTCGCTCCTTCGTTGTCTCCTCTCCATCGCATCAGATTCAACTCCTTACTGTGCCTGCTCTCACATCTCATCTATTTCTCATCCTCTGTTTTGTTTTGCCTCACATGCACTTTCACGCTCTGATCCTTAGATTTTTTCGGTTCTTCTTGTCAATACTCCTAGATTCGATCCCTTCCTTTTTTATTTATGGTCTCCCGGTTCTCGTGCCTAGATCTCCCATCCCTCCTTTTCCGAAGCTCCTCCCAGATAGCTCCAGATAATCCACATCCCCCTTTGTTTTGCTCTGTTCTCTAGCATTTCATCTAGATTCAACTCCTACCATTTTGTTTCGGGCTCTCCGTATCGCGCTAAGATTTTATCCCTTTGCTTTATTCGTGTACCCTAATCATCCATCCGCCACCCTCGTTAGCCTTCACGTCATTCATCCTTTAGTTTTGATTCTGTCTCAAATGCTGTCACGTCTTTCATCCCTCCTTCTTGTTTCAAGTCTATCATCTGATTCATACTCTTCGTTGAGCTTCTGCAGATCTCCGGCATCGTGTCTGATCTCGATCCCTCATGGTTTTTAGTTCCTCAGCATCGTGTCCTGCCTCAGACTCTACGCTTTGTTCAGGGCTCTTAGGCACGCGCCTCGATTCATTCCCTTCCTTTGTTTCGCGCCCTTCGCACGTCACCAGATTCATCCCTGTTTTATCATGGCTTCAGGATTGTGCCCCATTCGATCCTATAGTTTTGTCAGTTCTCAGATACAAGGTCTTATGATCTGATCCCTCCTTTTTATATTTTGTGTTTCCAAGATTGGGCCCGATTCGATCCTCTTCTCTTTATTTCAGGTTCTAGTATCAAGGTCCGGATCTCTATCCCTGCTTTGCTTCGGCTCTCCGGCATTGCTCCATTCCATCCTTTCCTTTTATTTTCCCGGTTCCTCCCAAGATCGCATCAGATTCACCTTGTCTCGATTCTGCCCCTCCCGCACTCCAGTCCCAATCCAACTCCTAAGGCTTTCTTTATCACATTCCTCCTGCACTCGCGCCTAGATTTGATCCCTTTGTTTCACGCTTTATTGTGCCTGATTTCCATTCATTCTTTATTTCGTGTTCTTCGGCATCTCGCCCAGATTCGATCCCTTTATTTTGATTCGGGTTCTCTGGCATTGCACCAAGATTCAATCCCTTCCTTTTATTTCGGATTATCCGACATTGCGCCCATATTCGATCCCTTCCCTTTGCTCTGCCCTCCGGGCATCGCGGCCCATCTCCATCCACATTTTACTGATTCGAGTTCCCCGCATCACGCCCGCATTCGATCCCTTCCTTTGTCCTGTTCTCCGACATCACTCCTTATTCATCCCTTCGTTTATAGTTCCTGCATTGCGCCCCGGCTCGCACTCTGCTTTGTTTGCCCTCCTCCATCTCGCTTGATCTGATCCTTTTACTTTTGTTTCCCAGTTCTCAAGCATCGCGCCTGATTCGATTCCTGATTTTTCTGCTCTCTGGCATTTGGTCCCAGACTGATCCCTTCCTTTTATTTCAGTTCCTCCTCAAGATGGCGCCCCGACCGATCCCTTCTGGCTTATTTCGGTTCCTCAAGCATCGCGCCCAGATCTCCATCCCTTAGTTTTGTTTAGCTCTAGCATTGCCTTAGATTCATCCCTTCCTTTTATTTTGGTTCTCCCAAGATCGCGCCCGTAATCAATTCCTTGTTTTGATTCTGCTCCCTCCTGCATCACCCGAATTCGATCCTTCCTTTTTATTTTGTGTTCTCCTAAGACGCGCCTAGATTTGATCACTCCTTTGTTTACAGCATTGCGCCTAGATTTGATCCCTTCCTTATTTCGGGTTCTCGTGCATCGCCTGCTTCATCCCTATTTTTGATCTGCAAGCCTCCGCACTGCACCCAGATTCTCGATCCCTTCCTTTATTCTCTCTCGATTCTTCGACATCGCGCCTGCATTCGATCCCTCCCTTCCTTTGTTTCAGTTCTCCGTATCAAGGCGCCTGCATTCGAGTCCTTTTGTTTTGATTCGAGTTCTCGGGCATCGCACCCAAATTCGATCCCTTCCTTTTACCCTGGTCTCTCTGACCTCACGCCCATTTGATCTCTTCATTTTGTACTTGGTTCTGCATCGCGCTCCTGATTTGATCCTTCATTTTGTTTTCAGCTCCAAGCATCCCGCCCGGCTCTGCATCCTCTGCTTTTGGCTCCTCCTCCATTCACCCATTCCTCGAGATCCCACACTTGTTTCGGGTCCTCCGTGCATCACGCCATCTCGATCACTCTGCTTTTGTTTCGGATCCACAGATCGCGCCGGTGATCTCGATCCTTAGATTTCCTTTAGTTCTCCGTACTGCCCCAGATTCAATGCCTTCCTTTTATTTCCAGTTCACTGCTAGATCTCTATCGCTCTTTTTCGAGTTCTTCATCGCGCCGTATCTCGAACCCTTTGCTTTATTCGTCTTCGTCTCGCCTGCGATTTCCTGATCCTCTTCATTGTGTTCTTCATATCGCGCCTGGGGATTCGATCCCTTTTGTTTTGATCCGAGTTCTCTTGCATTGTGCCTCATTTGATCCCTTCCTTTTCAAGTTCTTGGCATCACGTCCCATCTCCGATTCCTTCCATTTTTTCGTGTCATCAAAGCATCATGCTTCGACTCAATCCCTTTGTTTTTCGAAGATTCGCTCCCCAGATTCGATCCCTTCGTTTTCTTTCGGGTTCTCAGGCATCGTGCCCGGATTCGATCCCTTAGCTTTGTTTTGGGTTCTCTTGAATTACTCTAAGATTTGATCCCTTCCTTTTGTATTCAAGTTGTCCAAAGATCGCGCCCATATTCATCCTGCCTTTGTTTCTGTGTTTCCTAACATCGCTTAGATTCTATCCCCTCATTTTTATTTCGAGTTCTTTAGCATTGCGCTTTGATTTTATCCCTTCATTTTATTTCGGGTTCTTTGCCATCGAGGTGGGAATCGATCCCTTTATTTTGATTCAGTTCCAGTGTACAACCCTGATTCGATCCCTTCCTTTGTTTCCCAAGTCTCCAAAGATCGTTAATCAGATTCGATTCTACCTTGTTTCCCGGGTCTCCTCCCATCTTTAACTTTGCATCTTCGCCTCTGTTTCATTCAAATTCCTTGGCATTGCACCTTATTTCCATCCCGCCTCAGTCTGGTTCTTCGGTATTGCGTCCAAATTCGATCTCTTCCTTTTATTCCGGCTTCTCCAACATCACGCTGATTCGAGCTCTTCATGCTGGGTTCTTAGTATCGCCTGATCCAATCCTTCTTTGTTTGAGGATCCCAAGCATCGCGCCTGGATTCGATCCCTTTGATTTCTTCTATTCCTCCATCGCCCTATCTCATCCCTTCGATTTGAGCCTTGATTCTCCGCATGGCACTCTGATTCAATCCCTTCTGCTTCGCTTTCTGTTCCTCACATCGCAATCCGACTGATCTCTTAGTTTTGTTTTACTCCACCCATCCCTTTATTATTCCCTGCTCCATCTAGATATCAACCCATCCCTTTCATCCCGGTTCCTCTGCTTTGCCACCGATTCGATACCTTCATCTCAGATTGCCCTCCGGATCGTGCCTAGATCTCGACCCCTTCCTTTAGATCTCGGATCTCAGCATTGTGCCTGATTTGGATCCTTTCCTTTGCTCTGGGTCTCTCCAAGATCACGCCTAATCTGATACCTTTTGCTCTCGGTCCTTCACATCGCCCGCATTCATCCCCTGTTTTCATCTCGCTTCTCCGCATTGCACCTAGATTCGATCCCTTCCTTTTCTTTCGGGGTTCTCTTGCATCACGCTCAGATTCGATCCCTTTGTTTTGATTCGGGTTCCCTAACATTGCGCCTAGATTCAACTCCTTTTTGTTTCAGTTCTTCATATTGCTCTGGGATTCAACTTTGTTTTGTCTCATTTCTGCTTCTCGCGCCGCATTCAATCTCTGGTCCTCGCTTCGGGTCTCCTCTATTTCACGTCCATTCATCCTCTTGTTCCTGTGTCTTCCAACATCGCAATCCGAATCTCGATCCCTTCGCTTTGTTTCGGGTTCCTCCTGCACGCCTTCCTAGATCTCGATTTCCTTCGTTTCTTGTTTCAGTTCCCTCAGCATAGCGCCCATTCGCTTCCTTCATTCTTTGTTTCCAGGTCTCCTCCCAGATCGCGCAAGCAAGGATCTGATCCTCCTTCCTTTTGTTACATGGTTCTAAGGCATCGCCTCCCGAGATTCATCCTCTCTGCGGAGCCTCACTTCCAAAGATCGCCTCGGATTCGATCCCTGGGCTTTGTTTCGAGTTCTCTCGCTCGCACGGCCCTGTGATTGTTCCTTCCTTTTATTTCCTGGTTTCCTCCGTAACGTGCCTGACTGATCCCTCCTGGATTCGAGCCGTTCGCATCATGCGCCTGCATTTGATACCTTCCTTCATTCGGGTCTCTCCGCATCACGCCCCAAATTCGATCCCTTCCTGGATTCTGTGTCTCTGAGCACTGTCTTCATCTCATCCTCCTTTTGTTTCCTGGTTCTCCCAAGATCGCTCCTGATTCGATCCCTTCCTTTTATTTCGGTTCTAGCATTGCGCCCATTCATCCTCCGCTTTAGTTTGGGGTCTATGATCGGGGTACAGACTTTATCCCCTAGTTTTGCCTCTCGGTTCCTTCGGGCATTACTCCTAGATTTGATCCCTTCATTTTTTATTTCGGGTTATCAGGCATCGCGCCCAGATTCAATCCCATTCATCATCTGCTCTCCTGCATCGTGCCCATATTCATCCCTTCCTTTTTTATTGTCTTCTGTATCGCACTAGATTCAATCTCTCTTCCTTTTATTTCGGTTCTTGGCATTGCACCTAGATTTGATCCATTCGATTTTTTTAAGCCCTAAGATTTCACAATACGGATTCATCCCCTTTATTTTGATTCATTTATTGCATTGCACCTATATTCGATCCCTTCCTCTTGTTTCGGGTTCTCCGGCATTGCACTGATTCGGTCCCTTTCCTTTGGTATCTGCCCGCATTCGATCACTTTGTTTTGATTTGAGTTCTTACATGGCCCGCATTTGATCCTCGTCCCTTCGTCTGGTTTCAGACGCTGTCCTGATCTCGATCCCTTCCTTTATTTCCCGGTCTTCCGACATCGCGCCTCCGGGATTTGATCCCTTCGTTTTATTTGTCTCTGTGCATCGTGGCCTGATCCTCGCATCTTCGCTTCTTTGCCCTCCGGCCTTCAGATCGCGCCCTGATTAGATCCCTTCCTGAGCCAGCTTTGCACGCGCCCTGATTCGATCCTCCCTTTGCTTCTGTGCGTCTCCGTAATTGCTCCTGTAGATCTCTCATTCCTTTCTTTTATATCCCGATTCCCTCCTCGGCATCATGCCCACTGATCCTTCCATCAGCTCTCGCATTGCCCATTCGATACCTTCCTTTATTTCAGCCCTCCCAAGATCGCACCTGCATTCAATCCATTCCCTCATCTCTGCCTCCTGACATCATTCCATCTCACCTTCTTTATTCGGGTTCTCTAGCATTGCGCTCAGATTCGATCCCTTCCTTTTTTATTTTAGGTTGTCCGACATTGCGCCTAGATTCAACCCTTTTTTTTACTCCTAGTTTTTGCATTGCAGCCAGACATTCGATCCCTTGTTACAGTTCTCCAAAGATCGCACAGATTCGATCCTTTCGCATTTTCAGTTCTCGGTATCGCACCTAAATTTAATCCCTTTGTCTTGATCTCGGGTCTCCTCCGCACGACCCAGATCTGACCATTCCTTTGGTTTCAAGCCCTCTCAGCCATCGCGCCAGATTCAATCTTTTCAATTCCTGTTCCGCATCGCGCCCGTATCTCGATCCCTTCCTTTACTCGCTCTCCGCATCGCGCCTAGATTCGATCCCTTCCTTTTGTTTCACGTTTTTTGGCATTGTGCCTAGATTTGATCCATTCCTTGAGGTTTTGGGAACTTTGCATCGCGCCTGATTTGATCCCTTTATTTTGGATTCGAGTTTTCAGACACAATTCCAGATTCGATCCCTTTCTTTTGTTTTGGGTTCTCCGGCATTGCACACTGATTCGGTCCTTTTCCTTTGGTATCGTGCCCTGATTTGATCCCTTTGTTTATATTTAGTTCTTTCGCATACCGCCTCCAAATTCGATCCCGTCTTGTTCGGGTTCCTGGCATCAAGGTCCCATTCGATCCAATCCTTTTATTTCTGTGTCTCCCGTGACACCCGAATTCAGTCCTCCGTTTTGTTTGGTTCCTCCGCATCGGGCCCAAATTTATTTATCTCGCTTTCTTTGTTTCGGGGTCTCTCCGCATCGGGCCCACCCTATTTATTCGCTTCTGTTTCGGCTCCAGCATCGTGGCCCGCATCTCGCAATCCTCCATGGTTCCCGGGGTTCCTCTGCACGTGGTCCGGATTCGATCCCTCTTTCGGCTTTCAAGATCACAATCCATCTCGATCCCTCCATCTTTGCTCTGGTCCCTCCCGCATCACTACCTATGATCTCGATCCCTCCTTCATTTTGCTCTCGGTTCATCGTGCCCTGATTCGATCCCGTAGTTTTTCGGGTTCTCCAGAATTGCTACTAGATTCAATCCTTTCTTTTTTATTTCGATCTCCAACATCATGCCTAGATTCTATCCCTTCCTTCATCCGGGTCTCTAGCATTGCGCCGAGATCTCGATACCTTCCTTTAATACCTTGAGTTCTCCGACATCGCGCCTAGATCTCATCCATTCCTTGATTCTCGGGGTCTTCGCACGCGCCAGATTCTGTATCTCTTCTTTGATTCAGTTCTCCGACATTGCTTCCAGATCTGAACCTCTTTTATTTCAAGTCATCCTATCGCAACAATTCGACCCTTTTGCTCCGGTTTTCCGTATCACATGCCCAAATTCGATCCCTTTGTTTCCTGCCCTCCGACATCACGCCCCAGATCGATCCCTTCTTCGCTTTTGTTCATGCTCCCTGTATTCGCCAACTTGAACCCTTTGTTTTGATCTCGGGTCTCTAGCATCGCGCCCAGATCTCGATCCATTCCTTTATTTCGGTCTCTCACACCACGCCCGCATCCAATCCCTTTGTTTTAATCTCGGTCCCTCCGCATCACGCCCATCTCCGATTCTCTCACTTTGTTCCACAAACACGCTCCCAGATCTGACAATCCCATTCCTCTGACTCTGGCCTCAAGCACTGTCCCAGATTCTATCCTCCCTGATTTGATCTCCATGATCTCACTCCAGATTTAATCTCCTCTGGCTTGATTCCCAGCTCCTCCATTAATCAGATCTCACCCTTTCCATGCTTCTGCCTTGTATCTCATAACTCTATCTGGGCCCTTCCCTTGGTATCACCTCACTTGATCCTACTTGTTTCATCTGTAGTTCTCACAAAACCGATTCATCTCTGTCCTTTATTTTGTTCTTCTGAGTTTATCTAAATTCTATCCTTCCTTATTTTGGGTCTCAACACTACGCCCATCTGATCCCTTGCTTGCTTGGTCCTCCCATTCAGCCCAGATTCTATCCACTGCTGGCTTCAGCCTCTGCACTAGTGCTCTGATTGCACCTCTGCTTTGGGCTCTGGTTCTCCCAGATCGCACCTGGGATTCTGATCCTTCCTTTGTTTCACTGAGCACTCACCTGACTTAATCCTTCGTGCTTACTCTGCTTCATGGTGATCACATTTTGGATCTGATCCCCATAGTTTTGCTCGTCCCGGGGCACTGTCCCTTATTCCATCCCTTCCCTGCTGATTTGGGATTCTTCCAAGACTGTGCCCAGATCTCATCCCTCCTTTATCTCCGGTCTCTGCATTGTCATGTCCCATCTCTCCTTTTATTTCATAGTCCCACTTTGACTGATTTGAATTCTCTATTCAGTTCTCCTGCATTGCGCTGATTTGATCCCTTTCTTATCTATTCCTCTGCACATGCCTCAAGATCCATCCCCTTTTTTATTTGTTATCCCAAGATCGCGCCTAGATCTGAACCTTTTTGGTTTATATTTTCTGCATTAGTGCCTTCAGATTCTGATCCCTTTCTTGTTTCGGTATCCAAGATCATGCCTGACACTCATCCTTCTGTTTTGGCTTCCTGTCTTGGTATCAGCACCCAATTTGATCCCTGAGCTTGACTGCCTCCGCACTGCTCCAGATCTGATCCATCTTTGATTCGGTCTCCATCACGATCTGACCCTTGAGCCTCATCCTGGGTTTCTGGCAATGAGATAATCCCATCCTCCTTTGCCTGGGTTCCACAGTACGCGTGATTCAATCCTCCTCTGCTTTCTGGCTCTCCGGCACTGTCCCAGATCTCACTCAAGCCTTGATTTCGGCCTCCAGATCTCTGCCTTCATCCAATCCTTTGATGATCTGGCCCTTTGAACAAACCCATTCATCTTCCCTTTGCTCGGTTCTCTCCATATCATGTACTCAGACTCAATCCCTCCCTTGTTTCAGTTCCTCTGCACTCAGCTCCTGATTCTTCCTCCTTTGACTCACTGGCTCTGATCTGTTCCTGGGATCCCACGCCTCATTCTGATCCTGTGCCTTCAATATTTCATCTGTATTCCATCCCTTCCTTTGGCTCGGCTCAAGATCTTATAGTTCTAATCCTCCCTGCTTTCTGCCTCCAGATTCACACCAGATTCATCTCCTGGTTTTTGATTTGAGCCCTGGGCATGCTCAGATCTGATCCATCCTTTGGTCTCTACTGGCAAACAGATTCTGACTAATCCTCCTTGTTTGGCCTCCAAGATCACTGAATTATCCATCCTTCACTGCCTGCTGATCTGGGCTGTGATCTGCTGATTCCACTTTGACTCCAGCCTCCTGCTTTCTGTGCCCATCTGATCCTGTCTTGTTTGGCTCCTGTGCATTCATCCTGATTCCTGTCCTCTGCTTTTATTTCAGTCCTCCCACACTCGCCTCCTGATCCATCCTGTTTTGCTCTGGTCAAAGGCACTCACACTTGTATTCCATCCCTGTACTTATTCTGTCTCCAGCACATCCCAGACTCAATCCCTCTCATTTTTATTTTGTCTCCCACTGCCCTGAGATTCTGATCCCTTCCCTTGATCCAGTCCCTCCCATGATTGCTCCCATCTGGCTCATCTCCTTTACTCTGAGCCTTCCACATCTGCCTGAGATATGTCCCTTCCAATGTTCTGGTCAAGATAGAAAACAAATTTAATCCAACGTTTATTTTAGTCTTATATTCTGTTCTGATCTGATCCTTCTGTTTATTCAGACTCTTCCGCATCAGGTCGAGATTCATCCCTTTGCTTGGTTTCTGCTAGTACAAGTCTGGGCCTTGATCCTTCCTGCTCTGGCCTCCCAGCACTTGGCCCTGACCATCCTCTTGTGATTCAGCCCCCATCGTGCCTCCTGATTCACAGACTCCCTTATTTTGCCTGGCATCACACTAGATTCGGTCCTTCCCTGGATCCTGGGTCTCTGGTGATTGTTTCAGATCTATCCCCTTCCCTTTACTCTGGTTCCTCCAAGATCGCACCCATTCCATCCTTCAGCTTGTTTCTGTGTCTCTGTCACTCACAAAGGATCTGATCCCTATTGATTCTGGTTCCTCCTGCATTGCGCCCAGATCTGATCCCTTCCTTTTGTTCCTGTGTTCTTGCACATCGCACCGCAAATTCAGAACCCTTCTTTGCTTATTCTCCTGCATCGCGCCTCAGATCTGATCCTTTCAGTTGTTTCGGGTTCTCCCAAGATCGCGCTCATTCGATCCCTTCGTTGCTTCAGTTCCTCCGCATCGTGTCTGATTCGATCCCATGTTTGGCTTTGCCTCCTGGGCATTGCTCCTATATCTCATCCCTCCTTTCTATTTGGTCTCTCCCAAGATCGCGCCTGATCAACCCTTGTTTCGATCAGTTTGAACTCACCTGCATTTTGATCCCTTCCTTTTATTTCATTTTCTCCAGTATCACCTCTAGATTCTGCTCCCTTTCCTTTTGCTGGTTCTTTGCATTGCGCCTGCATTTTGATCCCTTCTTTTATTTCAGTTCTCCGCATCGCGCCTGTATTTGATTCATTATTTTGATCTAGTTCTTATGCATTCCACTCTAGATTCGATCCCTTCCTTGTTTCGGGTTATCCGTACGGGGCTCATATTCGATCCCTTCCACGAGCTCTGAGTCTCCGAGCATCGGCCTAGAATCGATCCTCTTGTTTTGACCACTCCGAAATTCCTCACATTGCGCCCAAATTCGATCCCGCTTGTTTGCTTCCAGTTCCTCGCATCGCCCGGGATTCGATCCCTTCCTTTTATTTTGGGATCTCCGACATCACGCCCGGATTCGATCCCCTCGTTTTGTTTTAGGTTCTCTGGCATTGTGCCCGGATTCGATCCCTTTTTTTTTTTTGGGGTTCTTCACCAGCCTGGATTCGCTCCTTTCCTGGTTCCCCTCCCCGACGCGCCCATTCGATTCCTTCCTTTGCTCTCTCTCAAGTCCCCAAGCATGGCGCCCGGATCTCACTTCCTAGTTTTGCTTTAGTTCCCAACATTGCTTCTGATTCATCCCTCCTTTTTTTATTTTCCGCCTTCGCACGCGCCTTATCCAATCCCTTTGTTTGATTCCCCCAATCTCGCTTCTCGCACTCCAGATCTCGATCCCTTCCTTTGTCTAATATCTCCTTTCATCGCTCCCGTGATTCATCCTCCTCCTTTTTGTTTCACCCTCAAACGCGATACGCCTGATTCGATCCTTGTTTTGAGCTTCGCTTTCCTGAAGTGTTTCTAGATTCAACCCTTTCTTTTACTGCCCGCCAAAGATCACTTTATCAATTCATATTTGTTTTGATTTTGGTTCTTCGGCATCGCGCCTAGATTCAATCCCTACCTTTTGATTCGGGTTCTTTAGATTTGTGCTCATATTCGATCCCTTCCTTTTTTATTTCGGCTGTCCGCATCGAACTTTTATTCTGTTCCGCATTCTCACCCGCATTCGATCCCTTTAGAGCCTCTTCTGGTTCTCCTGCATCACGCCCAGATTCATCCTCTCTCGCTTTGTTTCTGTTCTCAAACGTGCCCAAATTGAATCCTTGTTTTACTGTTCTTGGTATATCAAGGTTTCATTCAATCCCTTCCTTATTGGTTCTGCATTGCACCTAGATTCGATCCTTTGTTTTGATCCTGCTCCTCGGAATTGAGACAAAATTCCATCCCTTCCTTTGTTTCTCGGGTCAGACGGCATCGTGCAAGATCTCGATCCCTTACTTTCTTTGCTTCCAGCCTCCATACTGTCTTGTAGATCTCGACCCCTTCCTTTTTATTTGTCTCCTGTGATTCGCCCATTCAACCTCAGTTTATTCTGTGTTCTCCGCATCGCGCCTGCATTCGATCCCTTCCTTTTATTTGAGTTCTTCGCATCGCTCCCGCATTCGATCCTTTTGTTTGATTTACAGTTTTTCTGCATTACACCTAGATTCAATCCTTTCCTTTTGATACCGAGCTCTCTGGAAACGCGCCGCATTCATTCGCATTTTGATTCTGGGTTCCTCAGCATTGCACCTAGATCTCGTACCCTTCCTTTGCTCTGGTTCTCCGACATCGCCTGTGATTCGATCCCTTGTTTTGATTTAGTTCTCTGGCATTGTGCCCAGATTCAACCCTCCTTTTATTTTAGTTCGCATTGCACTCAGATCTCGATCTTTCCTTTGTTTCCGTGCCTCCTCCTCCATTATCGGCTACTCATTCGATCCCTTCATTTTGCTCTTTGGTTCCAAGCATCGCTCGATTCGATCCCCTGCTTTGTTCGTTTTCTGCATCGCGCCCGGATTCGATCCCTTCGTTTTGTTTCGGGTTCTCATGCATTGCTCCAAGATTTGAACCCTTTTATTTTCCTGCCTCCCCAAGATCGTGCCTAGATCTCGATCCCTCCATATGATCTCTGGCTTCAGCATTGCCCTAGAACCGATACCTCCTTCTTATTTCTCTCGCCCTCCCAAGATCACCCTAGATTCGATCCTCCTTTGATCAGTCTCTCTGCATTGCGCCCATTCGATCCCCTTCCTTATGTTTCGGTTCTTTCGCATCAAGGCCGATTCGATCCCTTCATTTGTTTTCAGTTCTCTCACCCATCGCGCCCGATTCGATCCTTTGTTTTGATCCGGTTCCCGGTCATCGGCCCGTATCTCGATCCCTTTGTCTTGATCCCGGTTCTCCCGACATTGCCCTGCATTCGATACACTCCTCCTTTATTTCCTCTCGGTTCTCCCAAGATCGCTCCTAGATCTCGAATCCCTTCCTTTGATTCGGCCCTTTGCAACATTAATGCTCAGATTTGGACTTCTTTGTTTCCTGTTCTCCTCCCATTGCCTTATCCTCCGATCCTTCAGTTTTTTATTTCTGGGTTATCGCTCATTGCGCCTATTCGATCCTTGTTTTGATCTCTGGTCTCTCTCTCGGGCATTGTTCTCTCATTCAATCCTTCCTTGTTCCGGTCTTCCGGATTCTCGCGCCTGCATTCGATCCTTCTTTGTTCCTTGCTTCCTCCGGCACACGCATGATCTCGATCCCTGTTTTGGTTTCTGCTCTCGTGCATCGTGCCCATTTCTGATCCCTTGTTTGTTTCCTGTCTCTCCTGCATTTGCTTCGATTCCGATCCCTTCCTTTATTTCGGTTCTCGGCATCACGCCTGCATTCAACCTCTGTTTTGATTCGGTTCTTGGCACGTCTGCATTCAATTCCGTCTTTTTATTTTCCGTGTCTCCCAAGATCACGCTTTAGATTTGTTCCTTCTCAGTTTTGCATTCTTAGGTATCATGCCTAATATATTTGATCCCCTTTCCTTATTCTTCTGGTTCTCCGTCATCGCGCCCTGATCTAATCCTTTATTTGATCTCAGTCTTCTGCTGCCCCTAGATTCGATCCCTTCCTTTTGCTCTCGGTTCTCCCCGTGCCTAGATCTCGATCCCTTTCCCTTTCTATCACTGATCAGGAAATCTATCCTTTGTTTTGATTTTCTCGCCAGTTTCGGCATCCAGATTCGATCCCGTCCTTTGTTTCTTGCCCTCCTGCATCATTCAGATTTGATCCCTTCCTTTACTCTGTTAAATCACGCCTAGATTCAATCCCTTCTCTTTGTTTCGAGTTCTCTGACATCGCGCCCGGATTCGATCCTCTTTCGCTTTTGTTTCGGTTCGTTGAATCGCACCTGTAATTGATCCCTTTGTTTTGATCTGTGCTCTCGTCTAGTGCCTTCAAATTCAATCCCTTCCTTTGCTTCGTCTCTCTACCATCACGCATAGATTCGATCCCTTCTATTTGTTTCTGGTTCTCCGGCATCGCTCCCGGATTCGATCCCTTCTTCTATTTTTGGTCTTTGGTTATCATCTGATTCGACCTCTTTATTTCATTAGGTTCACCTGCATCGCTGCCTGCATTTAATCCCTTCCTATTTTATTTCGGGTTCTCTGGCATCGCATCCAAATTCAATCCCTTTGTTTTGATTCGGGTTCTCTGTCATTATCAGGTCTTGATTTTGATCCTTTTCCCTTTTTTTATTTTGCTCCTCCAAAGATCGCGCTGCCCATTCATCCTTCCTTTGTTTTGCATTGCGCCTAGATTTGATCCCTTCCTTTGTTGGTTCTGCACACGCCCCGGGATTCAACTTTTGTTTCTCAGTTCTCCAGCACGTCCCGATTCGATCCCTTTGTTTTGATTCGTGGTCTCTGGCATTGCACCTAGATTCGATCCCTTTTTCACGTGTACTCCGGGGAATCACGCCTATATTCTGTCTTTTATTTTAGATCTGGTTCCCTAGTATCATGGCCTAGATTCGATCCCTCCTTATTCTGCTCCGGAGCATTGCGCCTGCATTCCAATCCCTTGTTTTGATTTGAGTTCTCTAGCATTGCTCCCAGATTCGATCCCTCTCTTTGCTCGTTCCTTCCAAAGATACACCCGGATCTCGATCTTTCCTTTGTTCCAAGTTCTTGATCGTGTCTGCATCTCTGATCCCTTCTTTGTTTCCCTGCCCTCAGTATCGCGCCTGATTCGATCTATGTTTCTAAGCCCCATAGCCTTGGATTTGATCCCTTCGTTTTGTTACAGGTTCTCTAGGATTGCGTCTAGATTCTATCCCTTCCTTTATTTCTACTCCCAGACACGCCTAGATTCGATCCCTTCTGACTCGGTCTTCCGTATCGTCTAGATTCAATCCTTTTATTCTGGGTTCCTCCTGCATCGCGTCGCCTAGATTCGAGCCCTTACTTTTTTATTTTGGGTTATCCGACATCGTGCCTAGTTTCATCCCCACTCCTTTGTCTCTGGGTTCTCTGCAATGCGCTCGATTCGATCCCTTCCTTTTGTTTTGCTGTCTAGATCGCCTAGATTCGATTCTTTTTTTTATTCGGCTTCATGCATTGTGCTTCTGATTTAATCCTCTTCTTTGTTTCGAGTTCTTTGGCATCGCGCCCGTATTCGATCCCTTCGTTTTGTTTCGAGTTATTGGGTATCGCGCCCAAATTGAATCCCTTTGTTTTGATTTGGATTCTCTGGCATCAAGCCTAGATTCGATCCCTTCCTTTTTTATTTTGGGTTCTCCAACACCGCGCCCATATTCGATCCCTTTGTTTTGATCTGGGTTCTCTGGCATTGAGACAAATTCGATCCATTCCTTGTTTCGGGTTCTATGGCATTACGCCAATATTTGATCCCTTTCCTTTGCTTTGCTCCTCTTGCATTATCGCTTAGATTTTATCCCTTCTTTTGGTTTTGCCATCCCAAGATCACACCCGTATTCAATCCCTTTGTTTTGATTCGGTTCTGCATTCGCCCAATTCAACCCTTCCTTTTATTTTCGTGTTTCTAAGATCGCGCCTAGATTCGATCCCTTCCTTTTGTTTCAGGTTCTTTGGCATTGCGCCCAGATTTAATCCCTTCCTTTTATTTTGGGTTCTCCAGCATTGCACCCGGATTCGATCCCTTTATTTTTATTCGAGTTCTCTAGCATTGCACCAGATCTCGACGCTTCCTTTTGCTCTCGGGTTTCATCGCGAACTCCGATTCGATTCTTCCCTTTGCTTGCTGTGTTCTCCAAGATCGACCTAGATTCGATCCCTTGTTTTGATTCGAGTTCTTACACGCCTAGATTCGATCCCGCGTATTTGTTTCGTCTCTTCCGTATTATGTTAGATCCGGGATCCTCTTCCTTTATTTCGGGTTCTCCGACATCGCACCCGGATTCGATCCCTTCGTTTTGTTTCAGGTTCTCCGGCATCGCGCCCGGATTCGATCCATTCCTTTTGGTCTCGTGCACGTGCTCGGATTCTTCCCTGTTTCATCTTGCCTCCCATCACACCGTGACTGAACCCTTCGCTTTGTTTCTGTCTCCCCGCATCGTCCCTGATTCGACACCTCTCCTGCTTCCTCGCTCTGTGCACGCACCCGATTCGATCCTTAGTTCCGTTGTTTCTCGGTGTCATCATTGTTCTAGATTAGATCCTTCTTTGAGTTTCGGTTCTCCCATCTCATTCAGATTCTATCCCTATTTTTTATTCCGGCTCTCCGGTGACCACGCCGATTCGATCCTTCCTTTAGCTTCATGTTCCAAGATCGCACCCTAGATCTCGATCCCTTCCTTTTGTATCGGGTCTCTTTGGCACTGCGCCTTATCAAATATCTTGTTTTTGATCTCGGTCTCTCAGCACGCACCAAGATTCGATCCCTTCCTTGTTTCGAGTTTCCAGATCAAGATGATTCGATCCCTCTGCTGATTTCCTGTCTCCGACATTGCGCCCGGATTCGATACCTTCTCGGTTCTCAGCATCACACCCGCATTCAACCTTTTTTTTCATCCGTTCTCTGAATCGCGCCTGTATTTATCCCTTCCTATTTTATTTCTGTTCTTCGCATCGTTGGCTCAGATTCAATCCCTTTGTTTTGATTCGTGTTCTCCTATTGCGCCCAAACGATCCTTCCTTTCTATTTCTCGGTCCTCCGGCACGCGCCAGATTCGATCCTTCCTTTGTTTCGCATCACCCGTGCATTTCCGATCCCTTCCTTTCTTTGTTTCTCTGCTCGGCATCACGCCCTGATTAGATCCCTTGTTTTGACCCGTGTTTTCCGTGGCATCAGATCAGATTCGATCCTCCTTTGATACGTAGTTCTCCAAACGCTGATTCGTTTTCGTTTATTTTTATTCGGGTTCCCTAACATTGCGCCTAGATTCGATCCCTTCCTTTGTCTCTGCCCTCCGATAGCGCCCCATTCGATCCCTTTGTTCTTGATTTGAGTACTCCGCACAAGCTCCATCTTCATCCTCTCCTCTTTGCTCTTGTGGTTATCCCAGATTCGCGCCTGATTCAATCTTTCCTTTGTTTTAGGTCCTCCACATCGCGCCTCCGATCTCGATCCCTTCATATGTTTCTCTGCCCTCCGTCATCGCTCCGACCCGACCTGCTTCATTTCGGGTTCTCCGATCGTGGCCTATTCTATCCCTTTATTTTTTATTTTCGGTTCTTCCTGCATCGTGCCTGGGGATTCGATTCTCCTTCTGCTTATCTGGCCCTAGCATCGCCCGGGATTCAATCCTTTCCTTTATTCTGTCCTCCCGTATCGTCCAGATTTCTAGGTCTTTACTTTTATTTCAGGTCTCCAAAAGATCGTGCCTGGGCTTCAAAACCCCCACCTTTCGATCTGTCCCTCCAGCCGCGCCAAGATCTCGATCCCTTCCTTTTTTATTTTGGGTTGTCTGGCATCGTGCCTAGATTCGATCCTTTTTTCTTTATTCTGGTTTTCTTGCATTGCACCCAGATTCGATCCCTTTTGTTTCTGTTCTCCAAAGATCTCGCCCAGATTCGATCTCTTTGCTTTTGAGCTTCACCGTGTATCGCGCCCCAAATTGAATCCTTTGTTTTGATTCTGATTCTCCGCACGCGCCTAGATATGATCCCTTCTTTATTTGGCTCCTCCCAAGATCGCACCCGATTCGATCCCTTGTTTCGTCTAATTCTTTGCATGGCACCTAGATCCCTTCCTTTTGTTCTTCGGTTCCCCATCGCGCACTGATTCGATCCCTTCCTCGCTTCAGGTTCTCCAAGATCGCCCATATTCAATCCCCTTTGTTTTGATTCAGTTCTTGCATGGCGCCTGCGATTCATCCTGGCCCTTGTTTCGGGTTATCCCCAGACACGCTAAGATCTCGATCCCTTCCTTTTATTTCTTCTGTTCTCCGACATTGCGTCCTGATTCGACCCCATGCTTTAGAGCCCCTGGTTCTCCCAAGATCGTGCACGATTCATCCATCTGCTTTGGGTCCACGTGCATAGCCGAATTCGCTCCCTTCGCTTTGTTTGGTCCTCCGTGCCATGCATCCGATTCGATCCCTTCCTTTGTTTCGACTCAAAAGGTCACTGCACTCCTGACATCCCTCTCGCTTTGTTCCGTGTTCCTTCCGCATCTCACCCAGATTTGATCCCTTCCTTTTGTTCCGGGTTCTCTGGCATCGCACATAGATTCGATCCCTTCTATTTGTTCCCGGTTCTCCGACATCGCGCCTGGATTCGATCCCTTCGTTTATTTTTTGGTTCCTGCATTGTACCTATCCAACTCCTGTTTCATTCGGCTCCTCTGATCAGCTCCATTTTCATCCCTTCCATTTTATTTCGGTTCCTCTAACATCGTCCCAGATTCAACCCACTTGATCTCGAGTTCTCCGTCATCGCGCCCCGTATCTCGATCCTTTCCTTTATTTCTGCCCTTCTGCATCGCGCCTATTCAACCTTCCTTTGTTCATCACACTGTGATCCATCCCTTCCTCGGGTCTCCGCGCATCGCGCCTGGATTCGATCCCTTAGTTTTGTTTCGGGTTCTCCAACATCGAGCCCGATTTCGATCCCTTTGTTTTGATTCGTGTTTTCTCTCGTACAGACTGCAGGTGATTCAATCCTCTTCCTTTAACACGGATCTCCCACTCCGCTCATTCGCTCCTTATTTTGATTCGCAAGATTACGCCTAGATTCGATCCCTTTGTTTTGATTTGAGTCTCCGAATTGCCACGCATTCGATCCCTTCCTTCCTTTGTTCTCGTTCTCCGTATCGCGGTCCGACCCGATCTTTTCCTTTTGTTTCGTGTCTCCTCCTGACACTCTCGATCTCGATCCCTTCATGAGCCTGGTTCTCGTGCATCGCGCTCGACCGATCCCTTCAAGAGCATTTCTCGTGGGTTCCTCCTAAAGATCGCTCCCTGGATTCGATCCCTTGTTTTGTTTCTGCTCCGGGATTACGCCATTCTATCCCTTCATTTTTATTTCACCTCCTCCCAGATCGTGCTCAGATCTCGACCTCCTCCATTTTGATCTCGGCCCTCCGGGCATTTCACTCGCATCTCAACTCTTCATTTTATTTCTCTGCTCCTCCGCATACGCCTAGATCTCGTCCTTACTTTTTGCTGGGTTCCAAGATAGTGTCTAGTTTCAACCCTACCTGATTCAGTTCTCCGACATTGCATTTAAGATCTGATCCTTTTCCTTTTTTATTATGTCTGCATCGTGTCTGAGGCTTGATCCTTGGCTCTGTTTTCTCTCGCATTGCACCCATTCTCTCATCCTTTGCTTCTGCTCTCCAAAGATCGCGCTCACGTATTCGATCCCTTGTTCAGTTTCGGCCCAGCATCGCGCCCAAATTTGATCCTTCTTGTTTTGATTCGATTCTCCTGCACGCACCCAGATTCGATCCCTTCCTTTTATTTCCTGTGTTCTCCAAAGACCGGCGCCAGATTTCACCCTTGTTTATCCCGGCTCTGTACTGAGATATCAAATCCATCCCTTCCCAGCCTCGGGTCTCATGGCATTACGCCAAGATTCAATCCCTTCCTTTTGTTTTGGGTTCTCTTACCTTGCTCCTAGATTTGATCCCTTCCTTTTTTATTTTGGGTTCTTTGGCATCGCACCTAGATTCAATCCCTTTGTTTTGATTTGGGTTCTCTAGCATTGCGCCCAATTCCATCCTCCCTCCTTTATTCTCGTGTTCTCCGGCATTGCGCCTAGTTTGATCCCTTCCTTTTGTTTAGGTTCTTTGGCATTGCGCCTAGATTTGATCCCTTCCTTTTATTTTAGGTTCTCCTCGACATCGTTCCTATCATCCTTGTTTTATCTCTAATTCTCTGAACAGAACTGATTCATCCTCCTGTTCCTTCTTCTGGTTCTCTCGCATCACGTACTGATTCGATCCCTTCCCTTTGTTTAAGGTTCTCCGCATCATACCCATATTCCGATCCCTTGTTTTGATTCGAGTTCGCCCTTCGCATGGCCAAGATCTCATCCGTCCTTGCTCTGTTCTTCATATCATCGTGATCCGATCCCTTCCTTTATTTCTCTCTGCTCCTCCACATCGCGCCTCCTGATCTCGATCCTCATTGTCTCTCAACACCGCACGCACCCATTCTGCATCCGTTTCTTTCGGGCTCCTCAGCATAGTGCTCCTGATTCTGCCCCCTTCCATTTTGTTTCGGTCTCCTCCCATTGCAACCCGATCTCATCCTTCCTTTGTTTCGGATTCCTGCATCGCGCCTGATCTGACCTTCTGCGGCTGGTTCCTTCGACATCGCTCTCTGATCTAATGCCCGGTTTTGTGAGCTTTCTGCTCTCCCAGATCGTCATCCATCCTCCCCGTTATTTCTCTGTTCTCCGAGCATCGCGCCTCGGATCTCGATCCCACGCGGTCCCTCCGCATCGCGCCCCGGATTCGATCCATTCCTTTTTCGGGTTCCCTGCATAGTGCCCTGATTCAGTCCCTTCAGCCTTGTCTCTGGCCCAGCCCCATCCTCCTGCCTCACATGCCCTCTGGTCACGCCTATTCGGTCCTCAAGCTAGCCTTTGGTGCCTCCCCACACCCCAAGGTGCTTTACTTGATCCTTAGCTGCTGAGCCCCTGCAGCTGTCCAGATTTGATCCTCAGCTGGTCTTTCCAGGACTCGCCTGAGTTTGTCCTTTCAGCTTGATTTGTTTCTTCATCAGGCTTTATTCTGAGTCCCTTCTCCTTGATTTGCAGTCTTCAAGATTCACATGCCAAGAGGAAAAAAAAAAAAGTGTTTTAAGGTGTAATAAGGTTTGATCCTTCTTTTGTGCCAGTTCTTTCAATAAAGTTTCATTTTATCTTCTTTGTGTTTTGGAACACCAACTCCTTCCATGACTGTCCTTGCTTGATCTCAGTTCTTCGGGCCTGAACTGACTATCCTTTCCTTGCTTCAGCCTCTGACGTTGATCTGAGCCTGTCTCCTTCCTTGCTTCACTCTGTCCAAGACGACTCCCAACAGCTTTTGCTGATTCTTCTGCATGAAGCTCAGAGTCTGATGTCCCGAAACTTCTCCCAAAATCCCATCAACCCAACTGTCCCTCCTTGCTTGGTTCTCCGACATCGCGCCTCTTGATCTTGATCCTTCGAGCTGTTTCTCCAAAGATCATGCCCAGATTCGATCTATTCCATTTTACTTTCAGCCTCAGCATCGTGGCTCGAATTGCTCCTTCATGAGCCTCTGTGCTCCCTCAGATCGGCTCCTGATTCATCCCGTAGTTTTGTTTCGTGATCTCTGGCATTTCTTCTAGTTCGATCCCTTCCTTTATTTCGGGTTATCCGGCATCGCGTCCAGGTTCAATCCCTTTGTTTTGATTCGGGTTCTCTGGCATCACGCCTAGATTCGATCCCTTCCTTTATTATTTCTGCGTTCTCCAAGATCACTCTGATCTGTCCTTCCTTGATTCAAGGTTCTCTCGCTTCATTGCACCGAGATTTGAACCTCTCCATTCTTTTCTGCTCTCCCATCACGCCTCGGATTTGATCCCTTCTGCTTTGTTTTAGGTTCTCCGTAATCGCGCCTGCACTGATCTCTTTGCTGATTCGGCTCTGCATCGCTGTCGCCCGCATTCTGATCCCTTCCTTTATTTCTCGGGTTCCCGGCACTGCATGATTCGATCCCTTCGTTTGTCGGCCCTCCTACATCGCGCTATAGATCTCGACCTCTGCTTGCCTGCACGCACCCATTCAATCCCTTTATTTTCATTTAGGCTCCTCCCGCACGCGCCTGTATTTAACTCCTTCCTATTTTATTTCGGGTTCTCTAGCATCGCGTCTAGATTCAATCCCTTTGTTTTGATTCATTCTCTCATTATTGCGCCAATTGATATCTTCTATTGTATTTCTGCTCTCTGCATCGCGCCTAGATTCATCCTTCCTTTGTTTTCGACATTGCGCCTGCACTGATCCCTCCCTTTATGTTTCTCTCGTCTCCCATGCACGCGCCCATTCAATCCCTTTTATTTTGGGCCCTCCATTCAGTCCTGATTCATCCCCTTGCCTGATTCGTGTTTTCCGGTATCGCACTCCAGATCTCATCCTTCCTTTGATACGCCTCCCACCTGCGCTTCATTCACTTCCTTTATTTGATTCTGTTCCTACATTGCACTAGATTCGATCCTCACTCTTTGTCTCTGTAGTTCTCCGATATCGCGCCCCATTCGATCCCTTGTTTTGATTTAGGCTTGAGTACTTCGCACGGCGCCCCAGATCCGATCCCTTCCTTTGTTTCCTGCTCTCCAAGACGCTCCCTTGATTCGACATCTTTCCTTGAGCCTGTGTTCTCCGACATCGCGCCCCGATTCGATCCCTTCTGCTTTGTTTCGGTTCTCGTGCATCGCGCCGATTCGATCCCTTCGTTGCTCACAGCCCCCATCGCCTCGACCGATCCTCTCTGCTTTGTTTCGGGCTCCCTGGATTGCGCCCTAT
Source organism: Tetrastigma voinierianum (assembly GCA_016808115.1). Lineage (NCBI taxonomy): Eukaryota > Viridiplantae > Streptophyta > Magnoliopsida > Vitales > Vitaceae > Tetrastigma > Tetrastigma voinierianum. Next base: position 984 of record JAEQBH010009441.1, on the reverse strand, counting down.
ATTTTATCCCTTCATTTTTATTTCCGTCTCCAGACGTGCCTAGATCCTTCTCGTTTTGATTCGAGTTCCTCCGGGCATTACGCCCGTATCCAATCCTTTCCTTTTTATTTTCGGGGTCTCTCCCAAGATCGCGCCTTAGATCTCAGCCCTACTTTTACCCCCTGTCCCTCCAACATCGTGCCTAGTTCGAACCCTACCTTTGATCTGTGCCCTCCGGTACTGTGCTAAGATTCAATCCCTTCCTTTTTTTATTTCGGGTTGTCCGACATCGTGCCTAGATTCGATCCTTTTTTCTTTATTCTAGTTTTCTGGCATTGCACCCAGATTCGATCCCTTTCTTTAGTTTCGGTTCTCCAAAGATCGCGCCGTAGATTCGATCCCTCTCTGCTTTGTTTCTGGTCTCTGCATCGCACCACTGGAATCCCTTGTTTTGATTCCCATTTCCCTCTAGCATCGCGCCCATCCGATCCATTCCTTTTATTTGATTCTCTCGCACCGTGCCCGCATTCTATCCCTTTGTTCGATCCGGTTCTCTGTAATCAGACAAATCCACCTCTCTTCCTTTATTTCGGTTCTATGGAATTACGCCTGGTCTCGATCCCTCTTTATTGGCCCTCTCGTGACGCCTTCCTAGATTTGATCCTCCTTCCTTTTATCGGGTTCTCCTAAGACTTCCACACCCGATTCAATACCTTTGTTTTGATTTGAGTTCCTGCACTGCCAATTGATCCCCTTCTTATTTGTGTTCTCCAAAGATTGCGCCTAGTTCGATCCCTTCCTTTTGTTTCTTGTGTTCGCATTGCCGCCCATTTGGATCCTCCTCTTTATTTCGGGGTTCTCCGCATCGCGCCCGATTCGATCCCTTATTTTATTCACCTCCGCATTGCACCTAGATTCGACCCCTTCCTTTGTTGGGTTCTCCAAGATCACTCCATCTATCCTCCCTGTTTAAGGTTCTCCAAGATTTACACCCATATTCGATCC
>JAEQBH010009440.1:0-38734 GCA_016808115.1 Tetrastigma voinierianum | reverse complement strand
CAATGCTCCAATTTAAACACACACTCAAGTAAATACGTGATCCTACTTGAATGTATACATGCCCATTCCCATGTCTCAAGTCCTCACCGACTCCCTCACACTTGCTTAAGCCATGTATGAGAAAAAAAATCATTTTCAAAACAAAACTTGTTGTTCTTGAAATTAAACTACCGAAATGTTGGTAAAAATACGGGACTACCCTCCGAGGCTTATTGGTCGGGTGAGCTTCCGAAACAGTCATGGTCCTCATCCAAATGATTCGCCGCCCATCTCCCAACCCACTTCAGAAAATCATCCTGCGGAAATTCCTTTTCGCAACCATGTTCGTTTTCAAAAATTCATGTCATACCAACACCTAATCTCTAGGTTACCCAAAGGCATGAAATGCATTGGTGCCATTTCCAAACCATTTATACAATATATCAAATATATCAATATGCAACATTCTAAATTTGCACTCACAACACATGTCATCTCAATAGCTGACCAACCACACCCAAATTTGCTCACTTGAGCAAATCGCAATATCATCTCCAATGACCTATACACAATTTATTTCATAAATTATGAAACAACACCCTAAACAGCTCCCTACATATCACTGATCAGTTCAAATGGCTCCAAAATTCTCCAAAATTTTGAATTTGGTCCTAAGTTTTTGGACCATCAAATGGCCGTTCAAGGCCTCAAACCAACCGAAACATTACAAAACACTTAAACAAAGTGTAACTTCAAGTAGGATAAAACCTCACCTCACGGAGTTTGTCGAAACTCCAACTGTGTCCACGGTAGCTCTGCTATGTAGATCAACTTTGCTTTCAGCCCCTAATTAAAACCTACTATCCAATTCGTAGATCTTAGAAAGAAGAAAGAGGAGAAAAAAATAAAAAATAATTCTCTCCTCACCCTCACGAGCCTCTCCCTCTCCCGTCCGTTATGACCCTCTTTCTTTTATCTTTTTTTTTAAAATTATTATTATTATTATTATTATTATTATTATTATTTTTAATACATAGTTCATATTGCTTCATTTGGGTCCGTTTTTTACTCTCGAAACACTTATTTATTTTTCTACCAATTTATTTTAAATGAACTTAACCCAAGCCTCATTTTCCTCGACTTATATTCGTAAAAATCTCGTCCCTCGAAGTCACCGACGACTTATCACCTTTAAAATCGTGAAATATTCCGATTGTCTCGCACCCGATGAAACTTTTTTCTAGGTCAATAGATTTCAAGACGAATTTAACTACAAATTCATTTTGTCATCCGAGATCTAGAGAATTTCCGATTTTCAACCTAAATTACCGTTTTACCCTTTCTTTAAAAATTGAATTTTTCTCAAGCCTTACAGATAGGTAGCTCCAGATCGTGTCCTAGCGTCCCACTTGCCACAAGATTTCATTTTAGCTTACGGTCTTGCTTCAAGAAACTCCGATTTTCTTGGCCATATCCATGATACGCACCGGTCCCTCATCAACGTCCCAAGTGTGTCAACATCAATCTCTCCCCAATCCACTACATGAGTTGGGAAACACGATCCATCCCCTACACCGAAGACTACCATCTGTGTGGATTGCCCAGCCTTCATCACCCATGCTGCATCGCACCGATCCTCAAGGATGATATCTCCGTGTCCCAACCCCAAAGACTAAATCACTCGGCCGCTAGTGGACGACATAGCCACCAAACTCCCTGCACGTTCTGCCGATCAAATGAACATCAATCTCTGGTAATGGATAACGATTCTGATTATAACCCTATCCAACTGTCGATAATCAACGTACAGTCAAAGAATCTAGTCTTTCTTCTCTTGTAAACAAACCGGTTACTTTAGCGAAGTTCTCATTCTAATGAAACCCCGTCCAACAACTCCTCAGATTCGTGACCTGTCTTCTACAACTCAAACGGCAGCCATCCCATGGAGAGACATAGAGATGGGCACGTACAATGGTGTAACTCAATACGGAGTCTACAACCTCCATGGTAACTCAGACAGCTCATCCTGAAGAACATACTTATGCTCATAAACTACTCGAGGGAAGATCCAAGTCCTATCTCACCTCATTCACTGCAGTAAGGCTTCGCTAGCCAACCCAACAACAACCGTCCGTCCACTTCGGAGCCGTGGCACGACCGGGGCAAAGCATTATGCTTGTTCCCCTTAAATGTATCACAATACCATTCTGTGTGTAGGCGGTAACCCACCTACAATCACAATCAATGACGACTCTAAGATGCCGCCAACCACCATCGTGTTGATGACATCGAACCCGATATATGTCCATGACCTCGTGCACACATTGAGCAGAATCCCTGAGATCTCTAACTCATAATCCCGAAATATCTTATCAACACTCACCGTAGTTCCTAGGGAAGAATTTACATACAACTGCCTTTTTAACGTTTCCATCTCTAAGCCCCAAACATCGACACTAGATGAAACAATAAGCATGAATATGATGCATTTGAATTTAAACGACACTCTTGTGAGAGCGTAAACATACCCTATATATCAAACTGATCTACAAGCTCGGGCCATAGCACTCACAACGACACGCCCCTGTCCCGTGTCCCGCTTGAGAGCCCCAAGCCCCTAATTTTGACCTCACCCATGCCTCGCCCATATGGCCCGTCTGGGAAAAATTAAGTGCTTGTGTAGCACCCTGGGATTGATACCGGTTCCCATGGCCCATGCTGAGGTAAGGAGGAACAAACTGCGTCCGCGCATGTCCCACTAATGATTGGGACTATGGTGTCTCATAACCCCGATCTCGCCTGCGGGCAACCGGCCTAAAATGTCCAAATTTCAGGGGCACCTGAAACACGTCAGCTCGGGCCGGCAGAGCTCAAGTGTCCCTCCATCTTGGGGTGATTCACCTGGCCTTTGCCCTGTAGCACGCGGGCCCTGCCTCTCGAAATCCCTGGGCGGCGTGTCTTACTTTTTCTCGAGCCAGGAGGAAGAGCTGCCCCTTCCTCTTATCACTTACACCCACATCCCGGATGTTCTGTGCGTCATCCACTTCCCTCTCTATATCCAAAGATGTCCTGACCATCGAGTCCATATCTTGTAGGGAGAGTCCCAAAATTTTACCTTGGATGGATAATTTCAAACCATCCTCAAATTTCCTCACTTTAGCCATATCCGTGGCCACATAATCGTCCCTGAAACAAGCTAACTCTGTGAACTTTGCCACGTACTCGAGTACTGTTATGGCTCTCTATCTCAACTCTAGAAATTCCCGAGCCTTGGCATGTCTAGCAGATGCCGAGAAAAACTTGCTCATAAAGAGCTCATGAAACTCTGCCCATGTCATCGCCTCTATGTCTCTTGAGGTCTTGACCCAATCCCATCATACTTGGGATTCGCCCTCTATCTAGAATGCAGCTACTCGATTCTTTACCGGGTATCGGGAGATGACTTCCATAGCCTCCAATATCTTGCCTTACTTCGCTAATCCGTTGGTCACCATCGGATCCCCTCCTCCCATGAATGTCGGAGGGTGATGCGCTTTGAATCTTTGAAGGTCACTCGGCCCTCCCTGACCCCAACTGCACTAATCTGTGCAATGGTGGTAAACGCATCACCCATAGCCTCTATAAAGGCCTCGTCGATCAAAACCGTGGTGCCCGATCAGTGCCCCTGGACGACTACTCCTTTTCCGACTTGCCATCTACACATGTCAAATGACAATAGAGTTATCAAATTTCTATCTCAGTCTAACTAGTAGTGCACATGCCAACAACTAATAGACTTTAACGTCATGAACTACAACGTTCATCCCTTTTTCCTTAGCAGTGCATAATGCCAAATGCTAAAACAAATCTATTCCCGAACTTTCATGTTCGTTTTGTTCTCCGAACCCTTAAGGTGATGTTCTCTAACCCTAGAGTTCATCTTTTCCTATATACATTCTACCATGTATACGATTAGTACCTAAATAGTGCAATGTTGAGCCTTGTTTATCACAGGTTTTATGCGCCTTTTGTGTACTAATCATCTACTAACTAATTATTACATCGGATCCCGGGCTTTGCTATTGATCATATTTTGTGGCTATTTTAGTAGTTTTACAGATCAACTGCCTCATAATTTCTCAATTTGACTCGAACACATCAACCCGAAATAATTCAAGACTCGCGATCAAATCGCAGGAATTTCAGAGCAAATCTATTGAAGATGAGGCAAACTGGTCGAAATTGGGTTGCAAATTTGGCAACCTCGTAAATTTGTGCTGCGACTGCGAAATTCGCAAATGCCAATTTCACCGCGAACACCGTCATACCACCGATCGCTTTTCGATCCACTCATGGTGGTTTTATACAAGCTTGCCCTTATGTAATTGATCTTTTAATACACTTTTGTAATTTACTTTTTACTCCAGCTCATATAAGCTCAAATCCATGCTTGTAATCAAATCAACTTTTTGTCATTCAATCAATCACCAAGCACGAAGCTTCTCCTCGTCATTGCATTTTCTCTTCCCTTTACTTTCTTCGTATTTTCTTGTTCCCAAACACCTGATGATGACAAATCAAGGATGCTTACTAATCGCCCGATCCTCAAAGGAAGGCCATCAAAAGTTGTTTTGGGTTTAATGTATGTTCTCATGTTCTTCATGTTTGTATTTTAGTATTTGTGCCCCCGTCAATTAAGGTTAAAATCTCTAAGTATACTTTTAATGTATTTGGCAAGCTGGGTTTCAATGGATATCACTGACTCATCGAGGCTCAATATTGTTCCTCATTAGTTATCGTGGGGGTAGTATTTATGATGTGTTTTCACTGCTAAAGACATTTTTGCCTAATGAAATGCTATCTTTCAAAAGGAAAGCTCTTAGGGTTTAGGTTTTAAAGCTAAATGAAGATCCGGTTCGGGAAATGACTATATGTCATGCTCCCAAATGCGAGGATATAGACCCGAGTACAAGCACAACTTGTAACAATAAGACTAGTGGCCCGAGACTTCAAGGATTTCTTTTTTAACTTTTTACTTCAAGATTTCAGCTGTCCATTCACACAATAGCTCATTTTCCTACACACTTTTATCCAAGGAGAAAACACCATTTTCAATGCACTCGTAACTCCTCTCAATGAAGAAAACCCATCCTTGTGTTCGACTCTAGAGCCACTATACGCATTAGCTTTGCTACGCTCGCATAGAACTTTAGGTTATAAATTTTGTTGATTCGAACACCTACCCGAATAACGACCAATCAGGTCTGCCGGATGGTGCCTCAGTGAGATAGAAAAGCGCTGAACTTGGTGATTCATATCAATGTTTGAAGCATCTCATTCCACTCCGCAGCTTCACTCGCAGGGAATTTGAGTTTCACCGCAGGAGTTTGAAGACTTCCATGTGCGCATCAAGAATATTGTTTTGATTTTAGCTAACCAATAACCTTTGGCTGGCCCAGTTTTTGTTTGTCGCTTGCTTATGGTGTGATCGCAGTAAGTCTGGTGCAAAGGATAGGAAACACTTGTGCAAGATTGGAAAGGATAGGTGCTCAATTGAAGAGGGCTGTGACGTTAGCCTACACACCAATCAGATGGAGACTCCACCGAGGAACAGAGCCACTGTGTGGGGTTCATCTAAACCCAATGCCTACACCAATGAGGGACCACATTCATCCCGCCTAGCGGGTGAGTGCACCTTCATGCATAATACTCTGTTAGAGGATGTGGTAGTGAGACCCCATTTGCGCCCCCGCTTCCCAACCTTCATGGTATGGAAAACGAAAATCCATACACACATATTCGTGGATTTCGAGGAAGCTCGCACGACTTTCAAGGAAGGTGCATTAGATACGACTTGCTCAAGCAAAGGCTTTCCTATATCAAAGATAAAGCCAAAATTTGGCCTAATTCACTAAGGCCAAGGACCATCAGGAACTGGGCTGAGCTGCAGGCGGAATTCTTGAAGAAGTTCTTCAGTGCTCATAAGACCAACAACCTTAAGAGGAAGATCTACACCTTGCAGCCTGGGCGACAAAGGAAAGATTTTATCACGTCGGGAAAGGTATCTTGAGACCATCAATGCGTGCCCACACCATGGCTTCGATACATGGGTGTTGGTCAACCATTTTTATGATGGAATGTCCCTTTCCATGAAACAACTCTTTGAAACATGTGTGTGTAAAGGAGGGGACTTCTCAACAAAAATCCAGACAGAGGCTATGGATTTCAACTATGTTGCGAAGACTCTGAAAAGCTGGGATGAACCAAACCCCAGAAATTGACAGACATAGTCTAGTGAAACCAAAAGTGGGGGATTTTTCAATTAATCTGTGAGAAATGGAAATGAAAGCAAGCTATCTTATTTGACTAGAAGACGTAAGAGCTAGAATTACTAAACTCCAAGATGAAGTACAAGGTGAACCGAACCACTCCAAATTTCCTCCAAACAGCTCAATCACAATCCACTAGTCATCATGAGACAATGTCCAATTGTTCTCACTGTGAGATTTGACGCAAGAGCAAGCAAACATAGCGATCAAAAGTAGCATCCAAGTATGCCCGCTATGGAATACCTACAATTCTTGAATTTGGAGGAACCAGCATCCCAATGTATCATGGAAGCCGAAACCCCCAGCTTATATTCCACAGTTCACAAAGAAGAACAAACCCCACCTCACCAGAGACAAGCCATTGTGAATTTGACAAGGTAAAGGTCACTGTTGAAGAACAAGACAAAGCAATGCTCACTGACACAAAAATCAAACTGAAGGTACTTTCAATAAAAGATTAGATCGATCCGCAAAGGTTCGCCTGTGCTGAGTAGCCAAAGAATGTGATACAAGAAAGAAAAATTTCCTCTCAAAAGCAACCGAACTCCAGATTACATGAAGAGTTCCTCTAGTAACCCAAATTCCAAATTTGAATGAGGTCAAGGCACCATCACACGAGGAGTGGCAAAGAGCTTGGTACACACCAAAGGCAATAGACCACAGCAAAGCCATTGGACATCAACCAAGGGAGGTGGGTGATACAGATCGTTGAGGAATATAAGCCACCCCCACCTTTCCTCAATCACTAAGAACTACAAAGAATATTAATCAGCCGAAATTCTTAAGTATCGAGGCAGAAAGGTCAACATTCCACTACTTGACATGATCAAGCAAGTCCCTACTTATGCAAAATTTCTAAAGGATTTGTGCACAGTAAAAAAGGGGTTGAACATTGACAAGAAAGCCTTCCTAACTGAACAAGTCAGTGCCATTATCCAATGCAAGACTCCAGTGAAATACAAAGATCCGTGTTGTCTGACCATTTTAGTCAATATAAGGGCATTTGCGTAGAGAGCACTGATCTAAGAGCAGTGAATCTCCTCCCTATTCGATGTACAAAGTACCGGATCGGGGGAGCAATCCCACCTCCATCACACTTTCTCACGATAGTCGATCAAAATAATCGAAGGGAACAAAGAGAGGACGTGATCAACCATGGACAAATTTACTATCCAAAGAGATTTTGTAGTACTCGACACAAAACCGCAAGAGGCAAATAGGCCAATTATGTACCTATCATTCTGGAAGATCATCTTTAGCCACCTTTAATGCAATTATCAATCATGGTGAATGGGTGTCATGCAACTCACTTTTCGAAACATGACTTTAGAGCTTAAACCTTCCATCCGAGTAAAAAGCATATGCAACCGTAAGAAGATGTCTCAAGAAGCATGCATCATTGACACCATCCTCGGGAGGAATAAGTTGATCAAAGAAGGTGCCTGATATACTAGATGAAGAGTTGACTGAGTGTGCAGAAGAGCAGGAGAAAGTTGACATGAAATCCGTACAAGGATATTGGAGAAGAAGAAATGAAATTTTGCCATTAGTGATAGGAGAGGAAATCAAGGAGTCCCTAAATACATCCAAGCCTCCGCCTATGGAACTAAAGTATGCCAGTATTCGAAGATCATGAACAATGTCCAGTGGTCATTTCAACCTTGCTCAGCACTGCACAGGAGGATAGCCTTCTGCAAGTCCTCAAACAGAACAAGAAAGCCCTTGGGTGGAGAATATCCTATTTGAAGGGCATTAGCCCAGCAGTCTGCACCCACCACATCTACTTAGAGGAGGAGGCAAAGTCGTTGAAACCAAAGTAAATAACCTATTATATGCAAGAAGTGGTTAGAGCGGTGTTCTGAAGTCACGCAAGTCGGGCATCATATAAATTTATATCAAACAAAGACCGGTGAGTCCAACCTGTAGTACCTAAGAAACAAAGATAACCATGGTGCATAATGAAAAAGGAGAGGAGACACCACCTGCCTTACTGCCAGGTGGGAGGGTATGCATCAATTATCGCAGCAACAAGCAACACGTAAAGATCACTTTCCTCTTCCATTCATGGATCAACCATCGAGAGGATTTCTACCCATTTTATTGTTTCCTCGGATGGTTATTCGTGATATTTCCAAACAGATCGCCAGAGAGGATCGCAGACAACTTTCACCCGCTCATTTTGCACGTATGCACAAATGAGGATGCCTTTGGCCTGTGTAATGCCCCTGCTACATTTCAACGATGTATGCTCAGTGATTTTCAACATTTAGCTGAGCGACATGGAGGCTTACATGGACTATATCACACCTATGGAGAGAATTTGAGAAGTGCCCATTCAACCTGAAACCATCCCGCATATGCATAGAGAAAACCTAGCGTTGAATCGGGAGAAATGCCATATTTTACGGTCCACCAAGGCATTATCAGCATATCATTTGTGAAAGGGGGGATTGAAGCTGATAAAGCAAAAGTTGACTTGATTTCCAAACCCGCTTCTCCTAATAATGTTAAGGACTGTGGAGGCAATTTTTTGGGGCATGCGTGTTTCTACAGAGGTTCATATGACTTCTCGTACCGCTAAGCCACCGGTGTTTCTTGGAAAAAGATGCTATAAGCTGAATGGATTCAGAACACTAACAAAGGTTTGAAGAACCTAAGACTCATTAAACCACCGTGACTAATAGTGAGGGCCCCTAACTGGCAATTACCTTTCGAGGTTATGTGATGCAAGACCCGCTGCCTGAGCACCCTTGGACAAAAACAGAAGGAAAAACCATAGCGTGGCTACTGCGCGAGTAAAACACTAATAGTTTCGAGCAATTTATACTACCATTGAGAAAGAATTACCGTGAGGTTTACGCCCGATAAGTTTATTGTTGGTCGTTGAGGCGTAAATAATTATTTCACGACCATTCGGCCTTTGAAATATCCGCTTACTTCAAGAAAATGCCAAGGCCAGCTTATCAGTGGGTCCTCTTACTACGTGAACAACCCGCAAATTGGATAAAAAGGGGGTAGAAAATGTTGTTGATGATCACCTCTCCAGACTAACCATAGCACACAACACCCATACCCTCCCAATTTTTGACGAATTCCTGAGGAGTTTCTACTGGCCAGGACCGTGCTCCCGGTTCGCCGCCACATAGCCAACTTTTAGTAACAGGAGTTGCCAACATGAATGGAAAAAGCACAGACAAGAAATTCTCCATGCAAAAATCCATTCCTACTGGCTGGGAGGAGCCCTATTGTCAAACAGTTGACTGATAATCGTAAGGTGTGCCAAGGAGAACAATGAGGGACACTACCACTACCATGACAAGTAATCATGAGGCCATTTTGCTTCCCAGAAAACGGTAATGAAGGTGTTGCAGGTTTCTATTGGCCATCTTTATTTAAGGATGCCTATCTGATATGCAAACAAAGAATAAATGCCGTTAGAAAATATCCCACCGCTACATGATGCCACTCAAATGTGAACTTATTCGTCACAGTTATTTCCACGTTTCAAAGCACGACTTCATGACCATTTCCACTTCCTTCTCGGATATATCACATCCTCGTGAGTCGACTATGTGTCAAATTGGTGGAAGCAGTACGTAGAGCAGCCAGCACTACAAGACCAGACAAATCTTGAAATGCAACATTTTCTGATTTTGAGTGCTCAGCCATAACGTGATAGAGGTTCACATTTCTCAAGAACAAACCTTTTGAGAATCTCTTATCGGGCATGGTGTCACGCGCCACCCCTTACCATCCTCGCACTAATGGCCAAGTAGAGCCAGCCTAACAAGGAAATCAAGACTATATTGATGAAAGTGGTGAACTCAAACAGAAGGACTGGGTCTTCGTTTCTGTGATTCTCTGGCATACGTATCACGTGACTGCACCATTCTTCTTGGAATGTCCCCTATCGCTAGTTTATGGAAGGCCCGCCACCCGTGGAAATTGAATACAAGGCATGGTGGGCACAAAAATTGAATATGATATAAGAGTTGATCTTAAAGAGACTCCTTTGATCTCAATGAGTTAAGAATGGAGACAATACTCACTAATCCAAAAATCATGGAGACAAATGGAATGTATACTGATCAGTCACCTGAAGAATTCAAATAATCAGTCACCACCCATGATTCCAAACTCCACCTTTTCCGTGCAAGCTCAAATCAAGATGGACTGACCATTCATCGCTCAACAAGCATACCCAATGGCTCAGTAGACCTACTCAATCCAAATGATAGCATAATATTCAAGGTCAATGGACAGAGGGTGAAGCCCTATGTTGCGATCGTGAGCGTGACAGGAGGAAATTCTACTGACCCTCCGAGCCCCCTCAAAGGCGCATTTAGGAGTACCCAGCAAGGTCTCAGAAGCCACCAATTTAATTGCTTAGTCTTGTTTAAAGTTCCATTTTGCTAATAATCTAGTTGTAGTCAGTTGGGTGACTTGTTTTTCTATGTATCGGGCAAATGTAAGCAGCCAGCATCAACCACTTCACCCCACAAAGACCTCAAAGATGCCCAGTCGGCGGGCTTGTTCCTCTCGCCATTGATTGAGGAGGTACTCACTTCCTCCACTAACTTTCTCGCTCCATTGCCTGGATAGCTGCTTCGGGAAGTGATGTTCATTCTTTGGTTTTGGTTTTATTTGTACTTCATGCCAAAGAAAGCCCTTTGTGTTTATATGAAGGCTTGTTGTTTACTTTGTTTGAAAAGTAAAAATTTTTGTAAATTCACCTCGATATATATAATACAAATCTATTTTCCTATTTCTTGCATCTCATTTTGACCCTATATTTGTGATTTTGCCTTTCCTGTAAATTGAAGAATTGAAGCACTGTATAATACCAAATGCTAGAATGGTTCCATGCATGATGAGTTTTTGGTCAGTTGATGACCCTGGTAATTACCCCCTGTCTTCCACCAGTCTCTAGCCACACACAATTCACATTAGTTTTCTTCAATGGGTTAAGAAGTCGTTTCTCCTTTTACTTTACAAAACCAGCCTTAGCTTCGTTGTCGGCTTTTAATAGATTAGAGTTCCTTATGAAAGAAGGCCAATGTGTCTTCCAAAAGAAAAAGAAAAGAAAAAGAGAAATAAAAATAAAATAGTTAAGTAACGCCGCGCCGCTTTGCCTTGAAACCCGAGTACTGGGTCCGAGGGGCATACAATAAAGCCTCATAAACGTAGCTTAAACTAATTGGTTGAGAGTCACCGACTTTGTGCTCTCTACGTAGGTGGACGGGTGGAGTTTAGTGAGTTGTAGGTGCTGGATTCTCAAAATTATTCGAAATCCGAGGTGAAACCTGAGGAGCAGGTCAAAGATCCAGAACTGATGCCCTAAACATTAGTTATTGACCACCTAAGGGATCCCCGCTACACGGACTTTGGTGAAGTCGAATTTTCAGCATTGCACCCTACAATACATTAGTAATATGAAATAAGTGAGGAACTCGATGTCGTGACCTGGAAAACATTTAGAGCCTGGGTGGAAATTCATGACCGATTCCCCTTAATAGATGCGTCGTGACCGAAACTTATTCCCGATGGCATCTGCTCTCCCAACTTGGTTTTTATACGTAGTCCAATTTGTCATACTAAAGGTTAGACATTAATCAGAGGACCTTTGAACGGATACAGACATTTTTGGCAAAAACATATCCTGCATGATCTACCTTCTTGTTATCATTGCTAAGGGACTAGCAATATCTCATAGAGAGATGATTAAGACCAAATAGTGCAATGTTGGAGCCTTTGTTTATCACAAAGTTTTATGTTTTTTTGTGTACTAATCGACTTTCAATAACTAAATTGTTACACTGATCCCGCTTTGCTACTAATCATATTTTACCTCCTTGTCCCTTGTATGGTTTTACAATATTTTAGGCTTTCTGTATTTTCATACTTGGGTGGACTATATAAGCCCCCATCATTTGTAACCCTACAACTTCATGTAAGTTTTCTCATTTTGTAAATAGAATCCTACAATTTTCGCTTTTGCAGTAGGGTTTGCTTTCTCTTCTCTCTCCTCTTTCTTTCATTTTCTAGGTTGTTGAACACCCCTTGGAGGATGACAACTCAAGGGATGCTCGCTAAGCCTTATAGCTTTGAAGAGGAAGGTGGCTAGCTTGGTTTTGGGGTAAAGGTGTGGTCCTCCTGCTTTAAATGCTACAGTGCACGTATTTTATGGCCCCATCTTTTCAAACTAGGTTTTCATTATCATTTAATGTCATTACTTGGCCAATACTTCATGCTTTTAGGTACAGCATGGCCATTGTTAGATGCACTGTTATTCTTTAGATGGTCTTTACGAGCCACTTAAAATGAGGTCAAGGTTAGGTTTTAAACCTAAAGGTCATGGAATGCATGTTACCCTGTGGGTCGACCAAATAGGAGTGATTATAGGGTTAGGTTTAGCAACAAAGATCCATTATGGCTTTGACTATAGGTTGCTTACCATAATGCGAGGATGACCCGAGACACCTGCTTTCCATGTTATCAAGCTAGTGACCTAAACCTTCAAGGTTACCATTTCACACTTTATTTCAAGCCATTACAGTTATTTAGTAAACAAACAACTCCTACTGTTTTGAAACAAAAATCCAAAAATCCAAATTAAAAGCCTCACCTTTTTCAACACTGATGCGAGTCATTCATAGGATGAAAACCCATCCCCGTGTTCGACCCTAGACTCCGCTATGTCGAGTAGCTGACCACGGAAGTGAGGAATATAGGAAACAAATTTTGTTGATTCCGCTCACCCTACCGTGGCACGAATCAAATGGCGCCGTTGTCGGGGATGGTGCCAAACTACGATGATAAGTTGAAGTGTACTTGTGATCAACATCACAAGTGAAGGTGACCTTTAATCCTTTTGAAACTCAGCTTATCAGAATCGCAAGTTTTCATCACTTCTCATAGCCACTGTGATCAAGTGGTTTTTCATACAAAGCCGCTTTATTTTAGCTAACCCAACCTTACAAGCTTTAATTAGGCTCTTTGTTGTCTCTAAATTGTGTAAATGTGTTTATGCACCGCGGGATAGAGACATTTCGTAGACTACAGAATCAGACACCAATTGCACACGTTAGAAGTCAAGCAGGCACAAGGACACCATGGAGCCCTCGGTCAAGAACAACAGTCAACCAGAACCCCAGCCAATCTAGCACTGAGGTCAATGAGGGACCACATACCCTCCTAGACTCCAGCAAAGAAGATTAACTCGATCGACGGCCCTTCTCTAGCCATCACATTCGATATTACCGTAATGTAGATCCTACAAGGGCCAGCTTCGTTTTTTCTCGTGCAAAGTGCTTTTGTGCTTCCCTTTGTTTATCCACTTTGTCTTCAATTGAACACTGAATTGCTTTCAATTGAACAATTGAATTGCCTTTAATTGAAAGAGTGAAACCAGATGTTACCTTAATGCTAGAACAATTCCATACATGAGTTAGTTTTTGGTCAATTGAAGTTTTAACAATCTCAACCTTGAACATTCCTCCTTAAGCTAATTCACACATTGCACACCAGATTATACCAATAGGCTGTGAAATTGTATACCTCCTTTCACTTTGCATAGCCTACTTTAGGCATGTCAAGTAACCCATGATAGGTTTGTGTTACCCATATATGAAGACCAATGTAGTCTTCCAAAAAGGAGAAGAAAAAGAAAAAGCAAAAAGAAAAAGAAAAGAACAAAAAGACAAATAAAAGTCGTGACACTTTGCCTTGAAACTCGAGCACGGTCCGAGGGGTATATGGCGAAAGTTTTTGAAGCCCGATGCCCTAAGCCTTAATTGGTTGGGAGTCATCGATGGTGTCGCTACACGTGAACGGGTAAGGTTTAGCGCATTAGGTGCTTGATTCTCGGTCGGCCCGGAGTCCGTGAAGCCTGTGAGAGTTTGTGGTCGCTGATCCTTTTTCTCGATGCTCCTAAACCTTAATTGGTTGGGAGTCATCTATGGACCCTACACCCGACTTTGGTGAAGCTCTGCCTTAAGTATCGTGATCCCTATAATTTATTCAAATAAAGAAAGAAATGTGTAGCTATTCCTATATAGGTTTTTCAATGTTTTAAGGCCATGCGTAGCTAGGTTGGGGGAGGGTCACTTTGCAATTTATATTCGACCAAGAGCATTAAGAACCGTTAGATTTTGTGGAAATTCAGTTGAGAACCATGGATCCTGTTGAATCAAAAAAATGTCTTGTATATGCCTTTGGCTCTTCATGTCGGGGTTTTCAAACTCGTTTCAATTCTTCATTTTAGCGTAATGCTTATTTGTACATACACCTTTTTGAACTCGTAAACTTTTTGAAAAATAACCGCATGCATGTCCCATTGTTTCAAAGATTGCTAAGGGACTAGCAACGCGTCTAAGTTGGGGTGTGATTAGCGCCTCTAAAAGCGCCATTTCAACCCTAATCAAGATAGGTTTCTGATGTTTTTGCAGCAATCATCAATGGCCAATTGAGTGTTTAGGTCCACTTAGCATCACTTATGCCGTTTGAGGTTATTTTGGTCATCTTATGTGTTTCAGATACCTGGGAGTTCATCGGTGATATGTGAGGAACCATGAAAATTGAAACTATTTTTCAGCCATCACAAATACCAAGATGCAATGAAGAAATGAAAATGATGAAAAAGGATGCGTAGGGCAAAGCGCTGAAGAACAGTAACCCAGAAATTTCGCCATGATTGCAAAATTTTAATGGGATTGCGAAAATTTCGCAGCCTATATTAAAATTCAACTTAATAAATCGGGAAATTTCGCCATATAGCTAAAATCACTGTGCCTAGAGAGCCCTCCATTTTCTATCTCTCAAATTCGCTAGCTAGCTTAAATTCCTCGCTAGCCAGCTTAAATTGACCGTGCATAGCTTAAAATTTGTGGATTGGGCTATCTCTCTGCAAGTACTCAAGTAGCTAGCACTTTAGTGCTGTAGCTTAAATTTCGTTTAGTTAGCGAAATTTTCGCGCACAGCGAAATTTTCTCCAGCGAAATTCCGCCTCGTCAATTTTGTGTAATTAATGCCAAACGCACTTCGCTTTTGGTGTATTACCTCCGTCTTGTACGAGCCAATATTTTAGGCTTTCTTGTATTTTCATACTTTGAGCGGACTATATAAGCCCCCATCATTTTAACCCTAAGCTACTTATGTATGTTTTTCATTTTGTAAATAGAGTCCCGCAGTTTTCTCATTTTAGGGTCATTTCTTCTTCTCTCTCCTCTTTTCATTTTCTAGGGTCGCAAACACCCCCCTGAGGATGACAACTCAAGGGATGCTCGCCAAGCCTTATACTTTAGCGGGAATGGTGGCTAGCTTGGCTTAGCGCTTGCAAGTGGTCCTATGTTTAAATGCGCTGTGCACGTATTTATGGTTCCTGTACCTTTCAAAACTTGGGTTTAATATCATTTAATGTCATTACTACTAATACTACATGTTTGTGCAGACAGCGTTGCATACTTACTGCTAGGATGACCGTTATTCTTGCATGGTCTTTACGAGCCACTTAAATGAGGTTGCGTTAGGTTTTAAACTGAAAGGGGCCGTGGAATGCATGTTACCCGTGTTGACTCAAATAGGAGTGATTCTAGTATAGGCTTTCTAGTTAAACAAAGATCCGGTTATGGCTCGACTATAGGTCGCTTTCCATAATGCTATGATATGACCTTTGAGGACACTTGTTTCCCCATACATCAAGCCAGTGACCTAAACCTTGGTGTTACCTACTTCACACTTTATTTCTAGCCATTACAGTTATTCAGTAAACAAACAAATCCCACTATTTTGAAACAAAAATCCAAAAATCCAAATTAAAAGCCTCACCTTTTTCAACACCGACGCAAAGTCATTCATAGGATGAAAAACTCATCCCCGTGTTCCACCCTAGATCGGCTATGCCGCAAAGAGTTTGACTACGGGCAAAGAGGGAGGAACATAGAAACAAATTTTGTTGATTCCGCCACCCTACCGTGGCACTAATCATCTATAACCCGCCAAACATCAAAAGGGATATCCTGAATGATGGCATAGTTGAGCAGGGCATGCTTTACCATACACAAGTCCGGAAGGCGCATGCACTCCAAAGGAGTTTTTAAATGTCAGGCGGTACGCCACGCGCATCTTCAATCTTTTTAGACGGTAACTTTCCCGAACTTTAATCGTTTTCTAGAATATACTTAATTTCGATTTGAGATACCCCGCTTGCCCATTCGATCGCAGGTGATATGCAAGCAGATGTGGGCGGATTTATCGCACTTCATACTTTTATAAAACCTGTCAATCACCTTATTGCGTAAATGAGTACCATTATTCGTGATCGTTTCGAGGGTTCCAAATCGTGAGAATATGTGGCTGCGAAGAAACTGAGCCACAACCTTGGCATCGTTGGTGCGGGTCGGAATCACTTCAACCCACTTTGAAACATAGTCTACTCGTCAAAGAAGATGTACAAGTTATAAGATGGGGAAAGGGTCCCATGAAATCCATTCCCCATAGGTCGAACGCCTACTTCCGTATCGGGGTGGCGTGGGCTGCCTCGTCCTTTCTAGAAATTCTCCCCATTCATTGACATTTGTAACAAGTGGATACGAAATGATTTAGCATCCTCAATAAGCAGAAGCCAAGAGAAGCCCGGACCGAGTAATCTTACCGGGCCGTTTCTTCCTGCCACCAAAATGTCCAATTACATGGTAGAGTGTGGCCGTGGTTTAAAACAATGTGAATTTCATTCCGGGGACACATCTCCTAATCAATTGGACGCGATCATGGTTCTGTAAAGAATTGGCTCCTCCCACAAGAGTGTTTCAAATACGCGAAACCGCTTTTTGTTGATAGTTAACTCTCGGCGAACTACCCGCCACCAACAACCACGTGAATCTACAAACCATGGAACTCGCCTCTTGTCTTCAATAGCTAAGAGTTTCATCCGAAATTATTCACTTGAACATCATCTTCGCCTTCCAATCGTGAAAGATGATCCGACACTCAGCCCCGCGCCTTTCTCGCCTTTAATCTCAACATCAATTCTTACAAAGAAAAGAACCCACCTGATGAATCGAGGCTCGGGCGCCTTTTTTTAGTCATCAAATATTTAATGGCGTATGACTGCAGGACTACTACTCATACAAATCAAATAAGGCCCGACGAGCCAAAAGCAAAGACAATAGCTAAAAGTTATTTCTCCTCAGAGTTGCATAATCTAACCGAGCATCATTCAAATGTTCTCGCCCGCATAGTAAATCAGAAAAATTTTCTCAAGCCGCTTCTAACACTCGCCCACGCAGTACCGCTAAGGGCCACACATAAGTTCAAATGGAAAGGACCAACTGTGAGTTACGACAATAAGAGTTGATACCAACTTATCCTTCAAAACTGCAAATGCATGCAAACACAGCGAATCAAACTCAAATGGGATCCCTTGGACCAGAAGGTTAGACAACGGTTTTGCAATCTGAGAGAAGCCTTTGATGAACCGCCTATAGAATCCAACGTGGCCTAAAAAACTTCGAATCCCTTTTACCGATGAGGGTGGAGGTAATTTTTCAATCAAGTCAATCTTTGCTCGTTCTTACCTCTATTCCTCTTGTCAAATCCTATCCGAAAGTACAATACCCTCTTGTACCATAAAATGGCACTTCTCCCAATTGAGTACTAAGTTGGTCTCCTCACATCTTATCAACACTGATCTCAAATTTTCCAAACAGTTATCAAATGAATTACCCAATACCGAAAAATCATCCATGAAGATTTCGATTGTCTTTTCAACCATGTCGAAGAAAATAGCCATCATACATCGTTGAAAGGTGCCCGACGCATTACACAGTCCAAAGGGCAACCGCCTGAATGCGAATGTCCCATGGGGACGTGTGAATGTCGTCTTCTTATGATCTTCAGGGGCTATAGCAATTTGATTATAGCCGGAATAGCCATCCAAAAAGCAATAATATTCATGATCGGCTAATCGATCCAGCATCTGATCTAGAAACGGTAATGGGAAATGATCTTTTCGAGTGTCTTTGTTCAGTTTCCGATAATCATTATGAATTCTCCACCCGGTAACTGTTTGAGAAGGCAGTAATATGTTGTTCTCAGTTCTTATGATAGTTGTTCCTCCCTTCTTCGGTACCAATTGAACTGGACTAACCCATGCACTGTCTGATATAGGATAAATTACCCCAGTATCTAGCCATTTTAATACTTCCTTTCGGACTACCTATTTCATTGTTGGATTCAACCTCCGCTGTGCTTCCACTGAAGGTTTGTACCCCTCTTCAAGCAAAATACGATGCATGCACATGGAAGGGAGAATCCTTTTTAAATCGGCTAGAGACCATCCGAGAGCATTTCTGTGATCTCTAAGGACCCTTAATAACTTCTCCTCTTCTAGTTCAGTCAACGATGCTATAATCATTGGTAGAGTGGATGCTACCCCAAGGTATACATACTTCAAATGGATAGGTAGAGGTTTTTGTTCCATCTTGGGTGGTTGATCAACCGATGGCACCTAAGGTTAGCTCATTCGCCTAGAGATTCAAGTATTTCCTCCTATTTGTCCGAACGATCCAACCATTTTACATAAGGCTCTTCCGCTTCTTCGCTCATACTTTAATCATTCTCCACTAGGCATAAATTTCTCCAAAGGGTCATGAGACCACTTTGGCTAGACACGAGTTCTACCATTCCTCGCCATGAAGCAGCATGACTCACTGGATGTCTCACTGCTTCAATCACGTTGAACTTGACTTCGTCTTCCTCGCACTCTTCACCTTAGTTCTCCGAACATCAATCATCGCCTCTCGCCGCCTGCAAGAAACTAGCCTATCCAAGATTATGGGTATTTCTTTATCCTCTTCCATATCTAAGACAATGAAATCTGTTGGGAAGATAAACTTGTCAACTTTCACGCGGACATCTTCTCGTTACCCCCGAATGCTTCCAAAGATCCGTCAGTCAAGTGCAGGATCAGAGTCGATTAGCCTCCCACCTAATCCCAAACGCTTAAAAATGGACAAGGGCACGAGGTTAATCGCACCCAAATCACAAAGAGCTCTCTCAAAGATAGTATCAATGGTGCACCACAGTGAAACCCGCCCCGGGTCTTTAAGCTTTGCGCTTCCTCTTAAGTATGGCAATTACATTCTCGCTTGTTAACTATTTCAAATCACCACCTTCTTCTCTTCCGGGATAATGTCTTTCATAATTTCACATAGTCGGGGCATCTCGTCTGTGGCATCAACAAATAGGATATTAATGTGTAACTTTAAACACTTCCATGAATTTGGTGAACTCGCTATCCAGTTTCAGCATGCCTTTAGACGCCAGGTAAAAGAATCATAAGTCGGGTCCTCGTCAAGAAGGTTCTTCTCGGCAGACCTTCTTACTAGGTCGATCCTTATTTGCATCATTATTCCTGGATTACCGATGACCTTTCACTATAACTGCTCTATAACTGGGGATTGCTTTGTCTTAGAGGAGGAGGCAAGAAGACTCAAGCTCCAGACATCCAAGGAGTGCGTGATGGCTCATGCGTTAACCCGCCTCAAACCTTCACAAGGAGTAGCTCGTGGGGTGACATGAAGCACCGGGCCGTGGAAGGCAAGGTTAACTCACGGTAGCACCCATGGATGACTTCAAGATAGTGCTCTGATGGATCTCCCTTCAGTAAAAGTCGGTTTTACCTTTCTACGCTCCATGGCTATCTTAGAAGAGGAGGCACCATGTATGGTTCCACAATCACCAGGTAAGCAATCCCTATGTCGTTTGGCCATGCAACCAGAATAGGGGTTGAAAGAATGAGGTGACTCACATGGTGGCTCTTAAGGAGTAACTCGATTGACCCTATGGGAGATCCTATGCCCATGAAGTCAAGAAGGTTCTAGATGAATCTAAAGGATGTAATGCCACCCTGAGTTACCTTAAAAAGCTCCCACCTAGGAGGGAGGAAGATCATAAGATCGAGTTGAACCGGAGCAAAACCCCCTGCCATGGGGCCCTACAGGATGGCACCCCCAGAGTTGGAGGAGTTAAGAAGACAACTGAAGGAGTTGCTGGATGCCGGATTCATCCAACCGTCTAAGGCTCCCTATGGCGCGCCGGTCTTATTCCAAAAGAAGCACGATGGGTCACTACGGATGTGCATCGACTACCGGGCGCTCAACAAGGTGACGGTTAAGAACAAGTATCCCATTCCTCTTATTGCTGATTTATTTTGATCAACTTGTAGAGCAAGGTACTTCCACGGCTGGACTTGCGATCACAATACCAAGTGAGGATAGCTGAAGGGGATGAGCCGAAGACTACTTGTGTGACGACGTATGGCTCCTATGAGTTCCTAGTGATGCCCTTTGGTCTTACTAATGCACCTGCTACATTCTGCACTTTGATAAACAAAATATTCCATCCTTTCTGATAAGTTTGTATATCTAGATGATATTATATATATAGCAACACCTCGAGGAGCATGTTGATCATCTAAGGTGTGTTCCTACTTATTAAGGCATAATGAGCTATATGTGAAGAAGGAGAAATGCTCCTTCTCGCTTCTTGGAGAAGTGGGCTTTTAGACACGCATCAAGGATTGCAAGCTCTGGGCGATGGATGAGAGCAAGATCAAAGCCATCCAGAATGGGATCCCCGCCTAAGGTGCCACAACCGAGGTCCTTCGGGGCTCCAGCGAACTACCATCGACTCGCTCATAAAGGGGTACTCACGAGAGCAAACCCATCGACTGCATCTTCTCAGAAGAGTAAGGCATGGACGTGGATGAGAAATGTCAGCAAGCCTTTGAAGATTTGAAGAAGGCCATGACGGAGGAGCCGGTGTTGGCGCTACTTGACCACCCAAGGTATTCGAGGCCACATCGATGCCTCCTCGACTTTGCTATCGAGGGGTTCCCAGCGAGACACCCATAGCTTTTGAAAGCCGCAAACTCAATGACACGGAGAGGCGGTACACGGTCCAAGAGAAGGAGATGACGGCCATCATCCATTGCTTACGGACATGGAGACACTATCTGCTGGGGTCACACTTCATAGTGAAGACGGATAATGTCGCTACTAGCTACTTCCAGACCCAGAAGAAGCTAAGCCCCAAGCAGGCAAGGTGGCAGGACTTCCTGGCTGAATTTGACTACACGCTGGAATATAAGCCAGGCACAGCTAATCATGTGGCCGATGCCTTAAGCCGTAAGGCAGAGCTAGCATCCATTACTAGTCACCCTGCGAGAGATGTGGCGGACTTTATAAAAGCGGGGGCCGAACACGATCCAAAGGCTGCAAGTCTCAAAGACGTTGGCTCGCAGGGAAAGACAAGGTTGCAGAGGACTGCCCACTTACACAAAGGGGAAGCGGCCCCATGTGCCTAAATGGGGAAGCTTTTCCCGTATGAATCTCATCAAGGAGTGCCACGACTCCAAATGGCTTTGACATCCAAGGCAACGACAGACGAGTGCACTACTGTGTGTTCCATTTACTACTGGCCACAGATACGGGATGATGTGGAGACATACGTGAGGACTTGTCTTGTGTGCCAACAAGACAAGGTGGAGCAACATCAGCCTAGGGGATTGCTAGAGCCACTACCTATAGCAGAGCGGCCTTGGGAAAGTGTCACTATGGACTTCATCATCGGCCTACCCAAGTCCGAGGGACATGGATCTATCATAGTGGTGGTGGACCGGTTTTCCAAATATGCTACTTTCATAGCAGCCCCTAAGGATTGCAATGCCAGAGGAGACACTGTATCTATTCTCAAGAACGTGGTGAAGTATCAGCTACTAAAGTCTATCATCGCGATCGTGACTCGCGCTTCACCGGGAAGTTTCGATGGAGCTTTTCAAGCCTACAAGACTTTAACTTCACTTCTCTACTAGCTTTCACCCACAAACGGACGGGCGTATTGTAATGGTGAACGCCTCACTGAGCTATACTTGGAGGCACTTGTGAGTGCTAATCGACGATTGGGCTAAGTTGCTAGATGTGGCTCGCCTTATAATCTACGAGGAGCGAGGCGACCGAGAGAGTCCGTCTCGAGATAGTCATGGGGCAACAACCGATGACTCCTCACACCCCAGCCGTGGATACACGGAAAGAGTCCAGCCAATTTCTGGCCAAATTTGCTAAGGGATGGCACGAAGGTGATGACATAGCGCTCATACTTGGAGAAGGCCGCTAAGAAGATGAAGAAACGGCCGACAAGAAGAGTGAGACATGCAGAGTTCCGGTGTCGAGACTTAGTGCTTGCCGGGCTCATACCGCAAACAGCTCAAGTCCTTCGAAGCGTGTACAAAGGACTTGTGATGAAGTATGAAGGCCCCTTTCCTATACTAGGACGGGTTGGCAAGGTGTCCTACAAGGTCGAATTACCGCCAAGGCTAAAGATTCACCCCTGTTCTTCCATGTCAAGAATCTTAAAGCCCTATCACGAAGAGCAAGAGGATCCAGCTCGAGGGATTTCACGAGGGCACCCCACAAAGCAGTTGGTCACGCCTCTTATGACAAGGAGGTGGACTACACGGCGTAACGGGGTCCTGAGGAAGAAAAACTTTCAGCCCTACAAAGAATACTTAGTGAAGTGGAAGGGACTACCAGAGAGTGAAGCCAGTGAGCTAGCAGATACTTTGTAGCCCGTAAACAGATCGACTGGTCGAAGATCGACGAGGACGTCTCGTTGCTTTATGGGGGAGAATGTCACACCTCACATGGAAGCCCTCTTGGATCATATGGAGGCATGAAGGCTTATATGTGGAGGTGGAAGATTCTAGAAACTGGAGAGACCCCTTGTTAGAAAGATGGGAAGGCTCCTAGAAGACTCGAGAAGTCCACACTCAGGTGGAAGGGTATGGAAGGAAGTGAGATCATCCTAGGTTCTTCTGTGAGACTTCAGACATATGTGTACATGTGAGGAATCTTCTAGAATTCTCTAGGTTTGTGGGGAACCTTCAAAGGTTCTACACACTTCCATAGGTGGCTATAAAAGGAGGTGGTGGCCTCATTTGCAAACCACCAAGCCAAGAGCTCTCAAAGCATTGTAAAGCATTCTCTCTTCAATAAAGAGCTTTCTTCTTTCAAGTGTTCTCTCAAGTTCTCTTCGTCTGCCGCGGGTAGCTCAGCCGGCAAGGCAATCGGGAGGTTGACCTAAAGAACACGAAAGCGGGCGAAGGTTCAAGCACCGCACGGAGCCTAGCAAGGAAACTGTCCCGTGGACACTCCCGCCCAGTGCACCCAAGCAAGGCCCCAAGGCCCAGCCACGACATGCCCAGGACCCGCGGCCCTGGCCCCAGCGCCACGGCCCGGCACGGTGCCCCGCCCCAAGGCCATGGTCAGCACCTGCCCCACTAGTGCCACATGCCCCTCAAGCACTCTGCCCCGGCCTAGCGCCATGACATGCTCCAGCAAGGTGATCTCGGCCCACATGGCTCGCACTGCCCTACCAGTGGCTTGCCTAAGCACCTGCCCGGCCTAGTGCCATGACACGCCCAGCACCTGATCCGGCTTAGTGCCATGACATACCCAGCAAGGTGATCTCGCCCAGCGCCTGGCCCGCACCTGCCTCTGCCAGTGTCATTCAAGAAGGTGCTCCTACTACAGGCTACGACATGCCTGGGGCACTGATCTCGCCTCAGTGCCATGACATGCCCAGGCACCCGTGATCTCTGGCCAGGTCAAGGGCATGCCCAGGCACCTGGATCTCTGCCTAGTGCATGCCTCCTAGAACTTGCTCGCCTGGGCGCTTCTGCCTAGGCACTACAACGGCCTGTCGTGGCATGCTTCGACACTCCGGCCGGGATTCCGGGCGCGGTGCCCGGCCTTGTGCCATGACATGCCTAGGCACCTGATCTCGCCTGAGGGGCCATGGCATGCCCAGGGCACCTGATCTCTACTTAGTGCATGCCTCTCCTAGGAACTGCCTCGCCAAGTGCGTTTGCCTAGCACGGTGGCACGCCTAGCGCCTTGGCATGCCTCGCCACTACGATTCGGCATGGCTCTGGGCTTTGTGCCATGACATGCCTAGACACCTGATCTCGCCTAGTGCATGCCTAGAACGGTGTCACATAGTGCCATGCCATGCCTAGATTAAACTCGTTTCCTACTTAAAAACATTGTTTTTAGGGTCGAGGTTTATTTCTATCATGAACGTGCTATTAATCGTCTAGTTTCATGCGTATACAAGGTTCCTCGGCCTAGTACTTTGCCATGGCATTGCCATGCCATGCCTAGAAACACGGGGGGCCTCGACATAGTGCTTTGCCATGCCATGCCTAGGACACACTGGGGTCTCTAAGATAGTGCTTAAGGCGCGCCATGCCTAGACACACCCGGCCTCAAGATAGTGCTTTGCCATGCCATGCCATGCCTAGACATCGGGCCCTCGGCGCCTAGTGCCATGCCATGCCTAGCACACTGGCCTGATGCCTATTGCTTTTGCCATGTCATGCCTAGACACACGATGCCCCAGACTAGTACCATTCCATGCCCAGACACCTGCCTCGGTCTGCAAGGTTAAGATGCCATGCCTAGGCACACTGGCCCTAAGGCTCATTGCTTTACATGTCATGCCCAGAGGTCACCGATGCCTAGACACACGATGCCCTGACTAGTGCCATTCCATGCCCAGACACGGTGTCTTGTCTATGCCATGGCACGCCATGCCTAGACACACCTGGCCCTCGACCATGCCTGCACTCCGGCCCTGCGCTGCTATATTACGCCATGCCTAGGACACACACGATGCCCGCGCCCAGTGCTATGGCACATAGCATGCCATGCCTAGACACCCGGCCTCTCGACCATGCCTAGGACACACGGGGCCTCGGGCTGTGTTATGCCATGCCATGCCTAGACACACGATGCCCTCTGGGCGCCAAGTGGCACATACATGCGCCCTAGACACACGGGGCCTCGACGCCTAGTGCTATGGCATGCCATGCCTAGACACACGGGGCCTCGGCTAGTGCTATGGCATGCCATGCCTAGACACACGGGGCCTCAGCGCCTAGTGCTATGGCATGCTATGCATAGATCACACTGGCCCTACGCCTAGTGCTATGGCATGCTATGCATAGACACTCCGGCCCGCCTAGTGCTATGCCATGCATGGTACGCCTAGACATATGGCCTGCCCACAGCTTTGTCATGCCTAGACACACGGGGGGCTCCTAGCGCCTAGTGCCATGCCATGCCATGCCCAGACACACCCGTGGCCCTGGCGCCTGAAGGCTATGGCACGCCATGCCATGCCTAGACACACGGCTCGGCCTAGGCCATGCCATGCCATGCCATGCCATGCCATGCCATGCCACGCCATGCCATGCCATGCCTAGACATATGGCCCGGTCTAGTGCTTTGTCATGCCTAGATATACGGGCCCTCGCCCTAAGCACAGACGCCATGCCATGACACACCTGCCTCGCCTGCCAGGCTTTGCCACGCCACGGTAACCCGTTCCATCGTGCCAAGAAATGTAATTTGCAATATTGATGGGTGCCTCGGCAATATTGATGGTGCCACAACCCTTGTTGTCCTCCATGCCATTGCACCCGACAATATTGGTGGCTTTCCGCACCGATGCCTTAATCGCTTCCTAACCATGCTCAAGCTTTCTATTCCATTGCTTCTTCCTCATTCATTGTTCAAAATATCATTCTCATGACAAAAAATGTTTTTCAATACCTTTTCCCATGTTTTCCCCTATATTCCTATATTTTTAGAGAAAACAAAAATTTAAAATTATCACTTTTTCATTTAAAATATTATCAAATATTAATATTTTATAGTAAAATATTGCATTCCAGTAGTCAAATCTTAAATCAATTATTTTCCCCTATTTTCCCCTGTTTTTCCCCTGTTTTCCCCTATTTTTCGCCTATTTTTTCAGTAAATAAATTAAAATAAAATATTTCCTCCACTTCAAATCGATCAATTCTGGTCCCAAATATTTTTCCCATGTGAAAAATGAATTTTAAAATATTTTTTTGCATTATTTTTCCTATTTTCCCTATTTTCCTATTTTTCTAGTAAATAAATAAAAATAAATATTTTTCTCGTTGGCCCAAATTTTTTTTTTCTTCTTTTTTTCTCGGCCATGTATAATTATTATAAAGAGACCCGCAAAAACTGACTAAAATCGCTTCCCTAGTTAAAATTTGCCATTATGTCCTCGCTACGCACGATGTCTCTCCGTAATTTTCCAAAAAGGCTTATATTGCTCCTTGGGCGTGGGGGTTGCCTCTATGGCTTGGCGCACCCGCCTAGGCATCGTCGCTGCTGCGGCTCGCCCCTAGCGTGCACACACCCATGCCACCGTGGCATGGGCGTGCTCATATGCCACCCACAGCCCGACATCCGATCACGGCAGAGGCCTGTATAACGACCCCGCTGCTTGCTCTCCCATGCACGTTGTCGACCGCTGCCCAAGAGCCATGTCAGTCGCCCACGGTCGCCCAAGCCCATGACGTAGACGGCCCCCCACCGCCGTGCCACGCCCCGCCCCCCACGCCGCCCCCCCCCCCCACGAGATGCTCTGCCGGCTGCATGCCCCTGCTCCCCCACATCGCCTCCGCCTGGGCTGCATGCCTCCTAGGCACCTGCCTGTGCCTAGCACCTTGCCTGTGACATTGCGCTGGGCTCCGGCCTAGCACCTTGCCTAGACATGGTGCCTCGGCCCAGCTCCAGTTTAGACACTGTGCTCCTCGGCCCAGTCTTGCTCATACGGTGCCCTACCAGCGCATGCCCTCTCGACAGGTGCCCTACCCAGTGCCTTGTTTGGCATGGTGCCCTCACTTCTGCATGCCTCGACTGCAGGCCCCTACTAGTGCATGCCTAGACAGGGTGCCCTCGGCCTAGTGCCTTGCCCGGCATGGTGCCTCGGCCTAGTGCATGCCCCCCGACAGAGCCCCTGCCCAGTGCATGCCCCCGACAGGTGCCCCGGCCCAAGGCACGCCTGCACAGGTGCCCGGCCTGCTGCATGCCCTCCCCGACCGGTGCCCCGGCCTAGTGCATGCCCAGACAGGGTGCCCCCGGCCTAGTGCCTCCCTAGACAAAGGTGCCCCACCATCTGTCCTGGGCATGGTGCCTCTACTAGTGCATGCCCTCGACTGTGGTGCCTCTCGGCCTGGGGCCTTGCCCTGCATGGTGCCCTGGCCAACAGATGCCTCGACAGGTGCCCCTGGGCCTAGTGCCTGCCCGCGCATGGTGCCCGGCCCAGTGCATGCCCCCATTGTGGTGCCTCACCTACATGCCTAGACAGGCGCTCCTACTAGTGCATGGCCTAGTCATCATGTTGCCTAGTTCATGCCAAAGATGGGGACTTCGCCTTTGAGCACCTGGGCGGCGTCCCGCCAGCCAAGATGCCCAGCCATGGTGCTCGCCTAGTGCTCCTGCCTAGGCAAGGTGCCTTCACCTAGTGCACATGCCTAGGCGCCGATGCCCTCGGGCCTATGCATGTCTAGGCATGGTGCCCTCGGCCTCAGTTCTGCTGAGGGCATGGTGGTGCCACGGCCTGTGCATGCCGCTCATGTCGCCCTCGAAGGCACACACCCATGCCACTGCGGGCATGGGCGTTCATATGCCACCCTAACTCGACATCCGACAAGGTCTGCACAAATAGACAATGATCCTCCCTGCTAGCTCTCCCATGCACTTTGTCGACCGCTACTGCATTCACCCTTACGTCGCTTGCCCTCGGGCCTCCTGCCCATGTAATTCGATGTCTCCCCACACTGAAGCATGCCCTTGTCCCCAGAGCCATGGTGCCTCGCTAGTGCCTTGGCTAGGCACGGTGCCTCCGCTTAGTGCATGCCTAGGGCATGAAGCCTCGGCCCAGTGCAGCCTAGGCATCTGCTAGTGCCATGCCCAGCATGGTTCCTTATTTGGGTCTCGCTCTGTGCAAGGTTCCTGTTTAAGGCCTCGCTCAGCAAGGTTCCTCAAGCTTAAAGGCCTGCCTAGGCACGGTTCCTCTCCTAGTGCCTTGCCTAAGCACGGTGCCCGGGACTAGTGCCATGACATGCCTTAGGCACCCAAGTGCTCGCCGAGCGCATGCCTAGGACATGGTGCCTCTACTTCAGTTCATCGCTTCTGTATTACGGTGGCTAGGGACCGCTTTAGGCTTGCAATCTGCCGTTTAGGTTTGTCTTCTGCTTGACCAACTATCTTGCTGCTTGAAATAGTGTTATCATTCCTTTTCTCATGCCTACAATGGTACCACAAAGGCATCACTTGTTGCTTCCGTGTGCTTCGTGAGACAACTCCAACTAGTCACTCTGCCTCCTAAGTGTGTGGCATCTTGAAGTCAACCCCATGGCGTGTGAGTGGTGTCTGCAATGTGGGTTGGTAGGCCCTTTGCTCGCAAGTAAACGAACTATTGCCCCACGTCCCTCCTCATTCTAGCCACAAAGCCGCTTGAATCAGTTTCCTGGGCATCTGAATAATGGTTCCTTGCCTTCCCAATCGATGGAATTTTCTCTCGATCGTCATTTTTTTCCACCCAATTTCTTCCTACGGGGGCGTGTGGATCGTGAAGCGATCATCGCGTTCCATGTACTCCCCACGCTGTGACCATGCGGTTGGTTTCACAATGGCCATGATGATGGCTCGTGTTTCCTGGATGAACCTAACACTGCATGATTCAATGATCACACTATCACCAGCTTAGCGCTCATCGCTAGACGCCAGATGTACGACGATCGGCTCTCGCTTGTCCCTCCGTCACCCATTGTGGTTCAGGGCTAGGTGCATGCGATTCCGACGCTGCACAAGAATGCTACCCGTCATCCTACCAAGAGTCATATGCTCGTCTTCAAAGATTAAGCCATGCATGTAAGTATGAACTACCCTTAGACCGTGAAACCGCGAATGGCTCATTAAATCGCTTATAGTTTGTTTGATGGTACTTCAAGTACTGGATAACCGTAGTAATTCTAGAGCTAATACGTGCAACAAACCCCGACTTCTGGAAGGGATGCATTTATTAGATAAAAGGTCGACGCGGGCTATGCCCGTTGCTCTGATGATTCATGATAACTCGACGGATCGCGAGGCCATCGCGGCCGGGCGACGCATCATTCAAATATCTGCCCTATCAACTTTCGATGGTAGGATAAGGGCTCAACGTTAGCCCTCGACCAGATAACAGTCCTGCGGCGGCATGAGGGCGCCGCCTTAGCCCCATGGCCCGCCTAAGGAAAACGATAAGGCAAGGTTGAGAAAACATGTGTCCCGGGGAGGCACAAAGAGGAGCCAAACACGCACATGAGCCTAAGGCAAGGCATCCAGCTTGGACGCGCACGTTGGTCAAGCCACGAACTCACGGCTTAGAGGGGGCTCGCGTGGCAATTTGAGGTAAACTAATCGCCGTACGTCGCCTATTTACGGGCAGAGAGTTCACTGCAAGCATCCTAATCCCAGTGCAACAAGGATTCCTACAAACTCTAAGGAGTCCCATGCGTAGCTGACTCCTAGGCGGGTAGGACTCCTGTGCGGAAGGACTCCTAATCCTAGGCGGGAAAGACTCCTGGGCCGGCCGGACTCTAGGCTGAAGCGTCTCTCAAAGTGGAAGACTCCTAGCGACGTAATTCCCAGGCCGTATGAATTCACTGGTGGGAATCGCGTGGCCGTGTATAGGAGTTTCATTCATCAGACCTTTAATTTTTAAAGGGATTAGCCGGGGCTTGTCGGGATTTGAAGACTAGAGTTAGAGTAGGACTCTTAGTCATAATTGTATCAGGATCGCCTTGAGCATCCTATATAAAGGGCCTGCGTGCCCACTTGGTTAATTCATTATGTTCTAGAGTTGGATCCAAAGAAAAGCATTGAGCCCCGAGGTGTGGGAGCCTATGCGAAATTGTCTTGTATTTTAGTAGCTAATAAAATACAAGTTGGGGAGAGTGCCCCGTAAGCCCTTGTGTTCGAGAGAATAGTGAGGCATCGAGAAGGTCAGGGTTTAGCTGTTCCTAGGCTTTGACACCGAGCAAAAAAAGTAAAGGGTGACGCTTGGTATCGGGAGCCAAGGATGGCCAACGCGAGGATGATTCCGCGATCACACAAGGTGAGCAAGTAGCGCGATAGAGGCCGAGGTAGCACCCAGTGTCCGTGCTTGACGCGAGATAAAGACAAAGAATCGAGGCGAACTCCACCCTTTCGACTCGCATCGTTGACGCCGTCCCGACCACTCACAAAGATGAATCGACGGAGACCCGAGAGAGTCAGAGAGAACGGATGGGTCATCTCCATGACCGAATGCAAGCTATGACCGAGGAGTTCGAGGAGCCGGATCAGACTCTAGAGGGGAGATCGTGTTGGGTCGGGGCGAGCAAAGGGTGTGGCACGCCATCCGTCGCAGATCTCGCCCCGCGAAGGTGCGAAGTGACTGAGCCCAAGACTTCGTGAAAAGGCAATGCTAAAGACTTGGGAGAACTTCCTCCGACATGGAGCAATATTTCATCACGTCAATACCGCAGTGAACAGTAACGATATCCACTATGTATTTGACAGTGATGCAAAGCTGCGGCGGACTTAACGAGCGACGACAACAAGCCGGGCCGGGCCGACCAAAGATCGAGCCGAGATCTTGAAAAGGAATCTGAATAGTTCTTACCCACGAACACGTGATGGCGAGGAATCTCCAAGAAACTCGCGTACTCTGCCTGGCCAGAGATTATGTGAAGGAGTTTAGCTCGTTGATCCTGACATCAAGGACATGTCCGGCTAGACAAGTCGCTCAACTCATGTACTGATTGCGTGGACGGGCTCAAACCGAACTCGGGAGGAGGCAAGGTGTCCAAGACTCTGCCCTCAGCCATGGCAGCAATGCGACCGCTCTATCCGACTACGAGTGACCTCTTCCTCTACTCCCACCCAAAGGGAAAGGCCACAAAGAAAGAGTCGCAGCGGTCGATGGAAAGCCCCCAAGATGCCGGAGGCAAGGGTTGAAGAAGCCGATATGCAGCTGTGCTCGTGGTGGCGACTTCCTCACAAGCTACCAAGCCGTCGGATGCTTTATCTACGATGGGCCACATCGAGCGAGGGATTGCCCAAAGAAGGAGAAGCTCAATGCACTCGTAGGCCAAGACGGGAATATAGCTTGAGCGGAGGCCCCTACAAGAGCCAACCCTCTTCAGTTGTTGAATGCGATGCGGGCTGAGGCGACTCACAGAGGACTGATGTATGTTGAGTTGCTGACCTGAGGGCGTAAAAATTGTGGCCTTGCAGGACAGCCTGGGCAAATCCCACAATTTTGTATCATCAACAAAGGAAGTGAAATTTGACTGGGCTTGAAGCTATTAAAGATGACAACAAGCTCAAAGTCGTGAATAGCTAAGCACAAGAGACGCATGGTATGTACGAAGAACATGGTAATTCAGATTGGGATTGGAAAGGTACGATATTCTAAGTCTTTCGATGATTTTGATTTCATAGCGCAACGATTTCTTCCAAAGAGCTAAGGTAGCTCATACACTTGAATGGGTCAAGCATCATGGATGAGTAGCGCCCATGCTTTGTGGTCAGACGCAGTCGCTTAAGAGACGCACCTCGTGGAGAAGACCTGCCCATTCCGCAAATTCTCGAGAGTGCCTTAGGAAGCTGGTGAGCACATATGTCGCGCACGATCAGACTGCTTCTGACAAGCAAGTCGAGGTGCCAGATGCCATAGCCCCCATACTGAGTGAGATTTGTCGATGGCGTGCCTCCGAAGTTACCTAAGAAGTCGCCATCGAAGCGCGACGGATCATCGATAGAGCTCGCGTTGTGGTCGGTGACCTCCGCTTCAAGCTCCTTATCGGATGAGTCCACCAAAATCGAGAGTCATGGAAGCGCTTGACTGAGTTGGCCGATGGTCCTGGGTCCAAATTCCTCCAGTTGCCGTGATGGAGCACCTGTCGCTTCGTAGTTACAGATGGTACGCCTGATGTGTGTGTGGATTCACGCACCGACAAAGTCACGAACAAGAACAAGTATCCGATACCTTCGCTGGCCGTGAGCTGTTCGACGATTGAGCAGCGCCGAGTATCACCAAGCTAGACTTGCGATCGATATTGGCAAGTGCGCGCGGTCAAGGACGAGGCAAAGACTACATGTGTAACTCTGATGGAAGTTTCGAATTTTTAGTTATGCCTTTGCTCAATTAATGCTCCCGCTACCTTGTAACCTCATGAATGATGTCCTATTCGAATTTCCCGGATTCATTCATGGTGGTATACTGGACGACATAGTGATCTACGTACTCGACTCTAGAAGATCACATGGTACACCTCGAGATGGCGCTCGACAGACCGAGGCGTAAATCCGGGCCAGATGTCAAGAAAGAGAAGCAGAGCTCGTCGCACCGAGATCAAGTTTCCGGTCATCCGATTTCAAAGTCCGAGATAAGGATGGATGGTGCGGCGTGGCGCACTGAGATCACACTCTCACCAAGGTGACAGAATCGCGATCGCTCCTGGCTTAGCAAACTACTACAGAGATTTATATCAATATTCCAAGATAAGCCAAGGCTCCTACGCATCTTTCAAAAAGAGAGAGGAAGGGAACGGGATTTGCAAAGTGCTGCCGCTTCCGGCTCAAAGATGCGACTACCTCGAGCCGCAGATTGACCGCCTCGCATGGAGTTGCCGTTGAAGTGCACACTGATGCGCTGGGACAGGTCTCAGGTGGAGCGCCAGGCAAAGTTAGGCATCCAGAAATTTTCAGAGCCTGGTCAATGCACGGAGAAAGGTACAAATACTATGAGAAAGAGAGATGACTGGCACGGTCCATTTTGAGACTTGGAAGCACTACTTTATGGGAACTCCTGTCGTAGTGAAGGATCGACAATGTTGCCAACACCTTCTTCAATAACCTGTAAGCTTACCGCTACAAGCTCGATGGCAAGAGTTCGCCGACTTTGATTTCGCAGGTGCACAAGCCGCCGACACAATCATGGGCGGATGCTTTGAGTAGGAAGGATATGGCAAGTTATGGATCGTTGAGCTCGGGCCAGACAGATTTCAAACAAATGATTTAGACCGGTAGCCGCACAAGACTCAACGTGCGATCGTGTCGGGTAGAAAGGTGTGAGAGATGGCACCACGAGGCGACACCGCTCGAGAATGAGTTGCTTTACTGGGAGGAGGGAAGCATATGTGCCTTCGAGCAAGCCGAGACAGAGTCGCCAAGGAGACACATGATACGAGATACCGTCACCCAGAGAGAGTTAACTTGGCATCGCTGCACTACTTTTTTATCGCCTAAGATGAAGGAAGACGTGCAAGCATATGTCAAGATATGCCATGTTTGTCAAGTTGACAAGACCGAGCAGAAGAAGGAAGCGGGATTGTTACAGCCCCTGTCCATTCCGGAGAAGCCATGGCAAAGGTGTATCGATGGACCCCCATCGTGGGTATTTAGCAGAGGGCTTTGGATCGCTGTGGGCGGTAGACAGTTCCTCCAAATACGCCGCCTTCATCCCAAATTTCGAGTGAGTGTCCACCAAGAGGCCAGCGCGATCTTCAGCAATGTTGTGAAACATTTTGGGATGCCTGAGGACATAGTAAGCGATCGAGATACGCGGTTTACAAAAGTGCATTGGGTTGAGCCGCTCAAGATGTGGTGTACGTAATGCAAGTTCTCGATCGCGAATCACCCTCGACCGATGGTCGACAGAGAGAGTGAACCGGGGAGTGCCGGAAGAGACGGCGCCACTTCGTGATGCCCTTAGAAAAATTGGTTGAACTCTAGAGCCAAATTTCGCTGTCCTACAATCGGCAGCTGGTTCCAAAGAATGTACGAGCCCTTTCGAGGTAGCAATCTGTTCTGCCCACGACGCCCCCGGGACGCATCGGTTACCGGAGCAACCCGACGCAGTGTGAGCCCAAACAAGACAAGCTTGCAAAAGTCTCCCGGCAAGACGGTTTACGAAGCCGCAGAGACGCCTCTAGAGAAGACAAGTAGACGCATGAAAAAGCAGCGCGGACAAGAGTGTGAGACCCTCGTGAATTGGGAGCAAGGAGATGGTTCTCGTTGAAGTTAACCTCGCATCCGAAAAAGATCAGAATAGCGCCTCGCAGAGGTTTGATTCCTCAAATATGATGGACCCCTTTGAAGTTGTGAAGCGGAGGAACGTGGGCCTTACAAACCGAGCTACTGTGAGAGGATGAAGCTTCACCCGAGTACTTGATTCATTGGAAGGGGACGCCCGTCAGTGAGGCAAGTTGGGAAAAGGGTGCTACATTGTGGAAGTTTTAAGATCAGATCCTTGAGTATGCGATGTTGAAGTCAACGAGGACGTTGAATACCTCTAGTGGGGGAGGGTTTGTTAGCCCCTCGACTAGATAACACGAGTCCCGTGCGGCATGAGGGCGCTGCCTTAGCCCCATGGCCCGCCTAAGGGAAAACGAGCAAGGCAAGGTTGAGAAAACATGTATCCGGAGGCACAAAGCGTGAGCCAAGCACGCACATGAGCGGAAGGCAAGCACTCCAGCTGGGACGCGCACGTTGGTCGTCACTGCATTCACGCTTTGGGAGGGCCTCGGCGTGGCACCTGGAGCAAGAACAGACCGGGCCAGCGAATGTCTATTTATAAGAGAGAGCCTCACGGCAAGCATCCTAATCCGAGTGTAACAGTGATTCCACAGCCTCATGAGTCCCATGCAGAAGGACTCCTAGGCGGTAGGACTCCTGTGCGGGAAGACTTAATCCCAGGATGGAAAGACTCCTGCTGGCCGACTCTTAGGCGAAGGTCTCTCAGCGGAAGACTCCTAGGCGGGATGACTTAGGCGACGTGACTTAGGTGGGGAGGACTCACTGCGGTGGGAATCGCTGTGGTCGTGTATAGGAGTTTCATTCATCAGACTCCTAATGCTTAGCTGATCAGGGCTGCTCACTGGATTTGAAGACTAGAGTTGAGTAGGGACTCTAGTCATAATTGTATCAGATCGCCCTTGAGCATCCTATAAAGGGCCTCAAGGTCTACTTGGTTAATTCATTATGTTCCGAGTTGATCCAAAGAAAAGCATTGAGCCCTCAGGTGGGGATTTCATAAATTGTCTCAGATTTTAGTAGCTAATAAAATACAAGTTGTGAGAGTGCCTGCAAGCCCTTGTGTTCGAGAGAATAGTGAGGCATCGAAGGCTGGCCTAGCTGGTTCCCAGGCGCCGTGACACGAGCAAAAGTAGGCGTGTGACACCTACCATGGTATCGACGTGACTGAGAATTAGGGTCTGATTCCGTAGGAGTTCGAGAAACGCTACCACATCCAAGGAAGGCAAGAGGGCGCGCAAATTACCCAATCCCGATACGGAGGTGTAGTGACACAACAACAATACCGGGCTCTTTGAGTCCGGTAACTGGAATGAGTACACCCAAACCCTTAACGAGATCCATCGAGGGCAAGTCCGGTGCCAAGACCGCCAGAATCTGTACCCAATAGCGATATTTTAAGTCATTGCAGCTTAAAAGTCGTAGTCGACTTTGGGACGGGTCGGTAGGTCCGCCCACGGTGTGCACCGGTCCTCTTGTCCCTCTAACGGCGATGCGCTCCGGTCTTAATCAAGGTCAAGTCGCCTCCTGTCAAGTACTTTGAAGAAATTAGAGTGTTCAAAGTGCTTCCATGCTACGATACATTAAGATGGGATAACATCATAGGATTTCTGGCCCCATTGTGTTGGTCGCCTTCGGACTGGAGTAATGATTAACAGGACAATGAGGGCATTCAGATTTCATAGTCGAGGTGAAATTCTTGGATTTATGAAAGACCTAACAACCGCGAAAAGCATTTGCCAAGGATGTTTCATTAATAAAGAACTAAAGGGGCTCAAGACGATCGTGATACCGTCTGTCTCAACCATAAACGATGCCGACTGTGTGGACTTCGCCGGATGTTGCGAAGGTGATCCTCCGCAGCCAGCTAACTAGCTATGCAAGGGTGACCGCGGCCCAAATTCTTAGAGGGACTACGTCGCCAGGCCAAGGAAGCTCGAGGCACAATGTGTCCTGCGGACGCCCTTAGATGTTCCGGGTCGCACGCGCCCACCGATGTATTCAAAGAGTTCATAGCCCGCCGGTGCCCGGTAATCTTTGGAAATTTCATCGTGATGTGATAGATTATTGCAATTTTTGGTCTTCAACGAGGAATTCCTAGTAAGCGTGAGTCATCACCGCTGCTGACTAATACGCCCCTCGCCCTCAGACACACCGCCCGTCGTCCCACCGATTGAATGGTCCGCAGAAGTGTTCGATCGGGCGGGCGACGTGAGCGGTTCGCCGCCCCGCAACGCCGCGAAGTCCACCGAACCTTATCATTTAGAGGAAGGAGAAGTCGAACAAGGTTTCGTAGTGAACCTCGCGGGGCGATCATTGTCAACCACTGACGAATCCACCCGGCGGAACACGCTTGTTTAACAACCCGTCGAGGCGAAAGGGCGCGGAGTCTCCACCGCTCGATGGATCGTGGGCGTCGCGAGCTCTTGCACTCGCCCCGCATGGGGGCGCCTTGCCGCAGGACCTTCCCCGCGACCACCGTCATCTAACCTCGCGTGGAAAAACGCCATGAAAATAAGGAATAACGCTTATCCCGCCGCCCGTCACGGGTGCGCTGAAGCGTGGTTGTTTAACTCACAAACGATCGCCGGCAACTGGACATCTAGGCTCGTGATCGATGAAGAACGAGCAAACGCATACTTGGTGAATTCGCGTAATCCCGTGAATCATCGAAATTGAATGTAAGTCGCGCCGACGCCATTAGTCGAAAGTACTCGCCTGCCGCCACGCCATTACTCGCCCTCCACCCCTATCGCCGCAGCAAGGCCCGAGTCATGACATCGCCTCCCATGGAACATCGCAGCCCCGTGGTTGTTTAAAAATTCCATGGCGATGCACGCCGACGTGTCGTGGTTTGAAACGAACCCCTGATCCTTCTTTCCCCTCGTCAGAGGCATAAGGAGGAGTAATTTCCATGTCGGGCGCTGGCGCCGCGACCGGCAATCTAAGTGAAAGGCCCGAGAACTCGACAACACCTGTCAAAGTGAACACCCGCCGAGTTTGGGCATACCAATAAGCGGAGGAAAGAAACTTACAAGGATTCCCTTAGTACGGTTAGCGAACCGGAAAAGCCTAGCTTCAGAATCGCGCTCTGGCCGTCCGAATTGTAGTTCGAGAAGCGCCTCACGGGCGACCGGGGCTCAAGTCCCTCGGGCTGGCGCCGGTAGGTGAGAGCCTCTGGCTGCCGGACTCGTCAGACCACGAGGCGTCATATTGACGAAGTCGGGTTGTTTGGGGGAATGCAGCCCACCCGCGGTAAATTCCGCCCAAGGCTAAATACTGGGGCGAGAGACCGATAGCAAAACAAGATCGGAGGGAAAGATGAAAGGACTTTCAAAAGAGAGTCAAAGAGCGCGAAATCGGCTGGAGTGTCGACGGGCCGGGCGGCCTTGGCCGGATGTGGAACGGCGATCCGCCGTCCGCTGACGATCGTGAGCTGGATCGACGCGGGTTGGCGCGACCAAGCTCCTGCCAGAAGTCATACTCCGTGGAGACGCTGCCGATCGCGGAATGCGCCAAGACGCTCTCCGGGCGCGTTTTTCTCGCGACCGTGGCGCCATGGCGCCGGCCAGCGGGCCCTATTCGACCCGCCTTGAAACACGGACCAAGGAGTCTGACATGTGTGCGATTCAACGAGCTAGTAAACCCGTAAGGTGTGGCGGAAGCTGACGGCGTGATTCTTCTCGCGGTGCACCGCCGGATCGACCTTGATCTTCGAGAAGGGTTCGAGGAGAGTATTATTCGTCGACCCGAAGATGGTGAACTATGCCTGAGCGGGCGGCGCAGGAAACTGCGGAGGCCCGCAGCCGATACCGCGACGCGGCAAATCGCTCTCGTCCGACTCGTATAGGGGCGAAAGACTAATCAACCATCTAGTAGCCGGTTCCTCCGAAGCCTCAGATAGCCGACCGCGCGAGTTCTATCGGGTAAAGCCAATGATTAGAGGCATCGGGGGCGCAACGCCCTCGACCTATTCTCAAACTTTAAATAGGTAGGACGGCACGACTGCTCCATTGAGCCGGGCCATGGAATCGAGAGCTCCAAGTGGGCCATTTTGGTAAGCGTGAATCGGCGATAAGGGATGAACCGAAGTCGTTACTTGCCCAACTCAGGCGCTAACCTAGAAACCCAAAAGGGTGTTGGTCGATTAAGACAAGAGGGACGGTGGTCATGGAAGCCTAAACTGCCAAGGAGTGTAACAACTCACATGCCGAATCAACTAGCTCCCAAAATGGATGATGATAGCCGCACCTATACCCTACTGGCCGAGGCGCGGCCAGCCTCATGGTAGGAGGGCGCGCGACGCCAGAAACCCGGGCGCGAGCCCGGCGAGCGGCCGCCGGTGCGGATCTTGATGGTAGTAGCAAATATTCAAATGAGAACTTGGAAGGCCAAGAGGGAAAGGTTCTATGTGAATCCAAGACTTGCACATGGGTTAGC
>JAEQBH010009439.1:0-58943 GCA_016808115.1 Tetrastigma voinierianum | reverse complement strand
GCACGGCACTGTGCCAAGGCACTCGCCATGCGCTCATGGCACTAGGCCTAGGCACCGTGCCTAGTCATGCACGAGCGAGGCACCTCGGGCTTTGGCATGTCAGCGCAATACTGGAGATCGTGTTTAGCATGCACTAAAGCCGAGGAACTTTGCTCTAGGTATGTCATGGCACTAGGTCGAGGCACCGCCCAGATATACTGGTGCCGGGAAGCCATCAAAGGTTTACGCACGCATCTGCGCCGACAGATCTACCTGTAATGCGTCGGGCACTAAAGCAGGCTTGCCTAAGTATACGCACTGTGCCCAGTCCCCGTGGTTCAGCATGCACCAGCCAGACACTCGCTCATGCATGCCGCTACACTCAGGACGGCGCGACCGCTTGCCTGTGCAAGCACAGTCAAGCACCATGTCTAGCAAGCACCAGCCAAAGAACCTTATCTTGGTACGTGGATGGCACCAGCCGAGGCACCGCTTTCAGCATGGCACCGAAGCCGGTATTATCGCAGGTTCTTCGGGCATGCACCAGCCAAGGCAGATCTTGTCTAGGAATGTCGCACTCATGCCTAGGCACCGTGTCTAGGGAAAGCACCATAACCAGGCACTTGCCTAGGCATGTCATGGCACTAGCCGAGGGCACCTGGGTGGTTCAAACATGGTACTAAAGTCGCAAAGACCGCGCTCCAAAGCACAGAATCCGCCACCACCCCGCTTCCGCAAGACGCACTAGTTGAGGAACTTTCGCTTAGGCATGTCGAACCAGCCGAGGCACCGCGGTTCAATCATGCACTGTAATCGAGTCACCGTGTCTAGGAACGCGTGCAGTCGAGGCACCATGGCAGGGCAACGTCGCACCACGCCGAGGCACCATGTCTAAAGTACGGACAAGGCCAAGTCACCCGTGTTCAGTTTCTGCACTAGCCGCTGAATCTCGCTCTAAGCATGTCACGGCACAAGGCCGAGGCACCTCACTCGCACTCCAGTCGAAGCACCGTGTTTAGGGAAGAACTGGTGCCGAGGCACCTTATCTATGTAATGCCATGGCATTAGGTCATGGCACTGTCTGTTACGGCACTCTGGCCAAGGCCCCTTACTCAGGCAAATCACTGCATTAGTCAGGCACCGTGCTCTTAGACATGCACTGTGGCGCAGGCACTCAGTGGTTTGTGCATGCACTAAAGCTTAGGAACCCGCTTGTGCATGTCATGGCACTAGGCCGAGGCACCGTGTCTTGGCATCATGCACTAGGCCGAGTCACCGTGTCGAGGAATGCACTGCATCGGCATCTCTGGGCTTCTGCATGTGTCAGCATAGCCGAGGCACCGTGGTCTAGGCATGCACTAGGCCGAAATAATGCGGTCTAGGCATGCACTAAGCCTGTGCACCTCGTTTTGCGCATGTCAGCAAGACTCAGTCGAGGCGACCGTGTTCAGGGTAAAGATTCGGGCCAAAGCACCATGTCTAGGCAAGCACTGGGCCTAAGAACCTTATTTCGTATACGACGGCACCAGCCGAGGCACCGCTTTCAGTATCCAGCAACTGCCGCATCGCGCCGCACGACCAAAGTCGGCAAGATCTCTGTCTGTGCATGTCACGCACTAAATGAGGCATCGCGGTCTCGAGCACTGCACTCCAAAGTAATCTCGGCTCAGCATGTCATGGCACTAGGTCGAGGCACCCGGCCCAGGCCGCACTACAGCCGTCACCGCGGTTCAGCATGCACCAGTCGGCGGAACTCGCCTCAGTACGTCATGGAACTAGCCGAGGCACCGCCTAAGCATGCACTAGACCAAGTCACCGTGTCTAGGCATGCACTAGTCAAGCACCATGCCGCGCACGCCGCACTCACGGTGCACTGGCATTGTAGTATGCACGAAAGCGTCACCGAAGTTCAAATACGCACTAAAGGCAACTGCTCAGCATATCATGGCACGGTCGAGGGCAATCGCGGTCTAGACAAAGACCAGCCAAGCACCGTGTCTGCGGAAGCACTAGGCCAAGGCACCTTATCTGTATGTCCCGCACCAGCCGAGGCACCGCGGTTCAAGATGGCACCTCGCCAAGGCCCCTTACCTGGTGGGCCACCGCGACTAGCCAAGGCACCGTGGCTACGCATTTGACTGCGCCGAGACCTCATTGCGACGCCATCAAGTAGGCCGATGCAGAGCTTAGCATGCACCGGGACCGGAACCTCGTTTAGGAATGTCATGGCACCAGCCGAGGCACCGTGTCTCGCACGACT
The DNA here is from genome assembly GCA_016808115.1 of Tetrastigma voinierianum. Lineage (NCBI taxonomy): Eukaryota > Viridiplantae > Streptophyta > Magnoliopsida > Vitales > Vitaceae > Tetrastigma > Tetrastigma voinierianum. The sequence goes on along the minus strand of JAEQBH010009439.1, from coordinate 56,704 downwards.
GTGTCGTAGTCACCGTATGAGTACGCACTCAGCCTGGGTATCTGCTTTAAATGCCGTAAGACTCAGTCGAGGCACCGTGTCTAGGCATGCACTAAAGTCGTAGTCATCGTGTCTAGGGCATGCACTGTGCTGGGCGCACCTCTGCCTAGGCATGTCAGGCACCAGTCGAGGCACCGCAAGGTTCAGCAAAGTGTCTGTGCTCAAGCACCATGTCTGCTCAAGCCCTAGCTAAAGAACCTTATCTAGTATGTCATGGCACTGCATGAGACCGCTTTCTGTGCACGGCACGTGATACGTGACCGCGCTCTATGCATTAACCAAAGCTAAGGCATCTGTCTAGGAAAGTACTGCATCAGGCACCTCGTTTCAGTAAGCACTCAGCCAAAGAACCTTATCTAGTATGTCAAGGCACTGTAACGAGACAATCGCTTTCTAGCATGAAAAAGGTTGAGGCATCCGTTCTCGCATGCACCAGCTCGGCAAGATCTTCTGCACGCCACTTAAACTGGGTCGAGTGTGACTCGTCTGTGTGAGCACTGTGACCGAGGCATCTTGTCTCTAAGATTCCATGGCACCCGTCGAAGCACCGGCCTGTGCAATGGTACTCAGTCGAGGCACCTGTCTGTGCATGCACCAGCCGAGTCCCTCGTGGTTCCGCACGCACTAGGCCAAGGTAATTTCGGTTTGCGTGATGTCAGCCAAGACAGCGACGAGGCATCATGGTTCAGCAAGCACAGCCTAAGCACCAGTTCAGTGCCACTGTAGCCAAGAACCCATCTTAGTAGCTGGTGGCACCAGTCGGTAATCGCTTTCTAGTACGGCATCGAGCCGAGGCACCGTGGCCTGGGCCACGCACTAAAGCCGAGGCATCTCGTCAGCATGTCACAAGACTGTAATCGAGGCACCATGTCTAGGAAAGCACTGTGACCTAGGCACCTCATTCAGTATTATGGCACTAAAGCCATGGGGCACTTGCCTAGGCATGGCAATTAGGCCGAGGCAATCATGTCTAGCATGCACTAGCCTAATCAATGTGTCTAGCATGCACTAAAGCCGGGAGGAAATTTGCCTAGTATCGCCATTAACTGTACTGGAAAAGACGTTTCCAGTGACGACAGACCGGAAAACTGCTTTCTAGTAATGCACTAGTCAAGAACATCGCTAAAGGCATGTCAAGAATAAAGTCAGGCACCATGTCTGTACTTACTCAAAACCAAGTCACCGCGGTTCAGGGGCAAGTAATGCACTAAAGCCAAGGAACCCCATTATGCCCGTCACGCACAAGACCGAGGCACCGCGGTTCAGCAAGGCAAGCACTAGCCGGCAATCGTGGTTCGGGTGCCACTGTGCCGAGGCACACTATTTGCAAGTCATGGCACTAAAGCCGAGGCACCATGTCTAAACATGGCACCTTGATAAGGCCCTCGTCTGAAGTCACGCACCAGTCGAAGACCGTGCCTGTGCATACCAGCCGAGGCACCCTTCCCTTTACATGTCATAAGTAGGCCGAGGTACGCGGTTCGGGCATGCACTAAAGCCGGTGGAACCTTTTGCCTCGCATGTCAGCGGCACTAGTCGAGGCACCATGCTTAAAGTACGCACTGTCGAGTCACCGTCCCGATATGCACCCAGTCGAGAGGCATCCGCCTAGGCATGTGTCAGACTAGTCGGCGCGCACCTTGCTCAGCATTCACCAGCTCCAGAGTCAATCGTGTCTAGGCACGCACTCAAGCCAAGGCACCTTGTCTTCAAGATGTCACACTAAAGCCTGGCAGATCGTGCTTGTGCAAGCACTGGGGGTCAAGAACCCATTCAGGTATGTCACGGCACTTGGCCGAGGTTCTCGTTTTAGTGCATGGCACCGGCCAAAGACCGTGTCAACGCATTTAACCAGCCGGCGTGATCTTATCTGTGAAGGCACTGCATCGAGGCACCTTGTTCTTAGTGATGGATACCTGAAGTCGGCATACCTTTGTCTAGAATGGCATTTGAGCCAAGGTGCCATGTTAAGGAATATGATTACAAATAGGCACCATTCTAAGCGCGGCACCAGGCTAAAGAACCATTTCTATGCAAGTACCAAATGTACACCTTATCTCGTATGTCAGCGGCCTGAGCCGAGGCACCGCGGTCTAAGTACGGCACTGGGGGCCAGCACCTCGCTCTATGCAAAGCTCATGCGCACTAGCCTAGGCACCGTGCCTAGTCATGCACGAGGCCGAGGCACTCGCTTCGCATGTCATGGCAATTACCGAGGCACCGTGTTTAGGCATGCACCAGCCGGTGAACCGCCCAGGTATGTCACCTGGGTCGAGGCATCGCGGTCTGGTACACCAGGCCGAGGCATCCACCCAGTAGCGTGTCGGCACTGGTGCCGCGCCTTTTGGCCTGTGCACGCACCAGCCTACCCCCGTGTCTAGGCATGCACTAGGCCAAGACACTTTGTCTATGCATGTCATGGCACTAGGACGAGGCACAATGTCTAGGCAAGCATTCAGTCAAGAACCATGCCCAAAAAGCACTAAAGTGTAAGAACCTTATCTCGCATGTAATGGCAATAAAGTCGAGGCACCGCTTTCTAGCATGCACTCGAGATGAGGCATCGTACCTTAGCATTCACTACCCCGAGGCATCTTGTCTGTGAATGTCACGGCACTGTGCCCAGGCAATCGCTGGCTTCCAAGTAGCGCACCGTAACTGCGCAGGACCTCTGCTCCAGTAATGCCATGGCACTAGCCGAGGCTCTGTCTAAACATGGCAATTAGGTCGAGGCACCGTGGTCTAAGCATGCACTAGGCCGAGTCATCGTTGTTCAGGCATGCACTGCTGAGGAACTTCGCCAGCATGTCATGGAACCAGTCGAGAACTGTCTGGGCTAATGACTGTAATCGAAGTCATCAGATTCAGTACGCCAGAGTCGAGGCACCATGGCAAGGCATGTGTCAAGACCACGCCGAGGCACCGTGTTCAGTACGGACGCGCTGGGTCACCTTGTTCAGCACGACTAGGCCAAGGAATCTCATTTGCCACGTCATGGCACAAGGTCGAGGCACCTGTCGTGCAATCACCAGCCGCGACCGCAGATACAAGCAATAGGTCGAGGCACCTTATCTATGTATGTCATGGCACTGGTGCCATGGCACAAGTTCAAGACGGCACCGCCAAGGCCCTCACTAGCGCTCACCCGTGACAGTCGATAAGACCGCGCCAGGACATGCACCAGCCGAGGCACCTCGCCTGGCGCATGCTACGGCGCAGCCGAGGCATCGTGTTTAAGCATGGCACCAGCCCGCCTGGCGGGCACCCAGTCCCGTATGACGAGGGCGCCTCGGGCTTTTGGCCCCATGGCCCGCCGGCGGGAAACGAGCAAGGCAAGGTCGAAAACATGTGTCCGAGGCACAAAGCGTGAGCTGGGCATGCACATGAAATGCGGGCGGGCAAAGAATCCGGCCGTGACGCGCACAACGCTGTCACGCGACTCACTTCGCCAGGGGCCCGGGCGGGTAATTTAAGGCAACTAATCAATGGGAGAATGTCGCTGAATATATGTGCAGAGAGCCTCGGGGGGCAAAGCCTCCTAACTGAGTAACAAGGGATTCCATGTACCTCACGAGTCCGATGCCGATGATTCCTAAAGGCAGACTTCGTGCTGAAGGACCCTACCTCAGCGAAAAGACCCTGCTGGCCTGACTTCTGCAGCAGAAGCCTCAGCTGAAGACTCAGCGAAATGCACTACTAAAGTGGGAGGACTCTCACCGCGCGGGAATCAGATGGCCGTGGTATAGGAGTCATCTACCGTGACTCCTAGAATGCACACTGGCTTGTTTGGTCGGATTGAAGACTAGAGTTAAGAGTAGACTCTTAGTCGATTTTATCAAGATCTCTATATCCTATATAAAGGGCTCAAGGTGTCTTGTTCTGGGCGACCATATTCAGAGCTGGATTCAAAGAAAAGCATGGGAGCCCCCGAGTCAGGGGAGCTCATAAATTGTCTTCAGATTTTAGTAGCTAATAAAATACGAGTCGGGAGAGTGCCCGTAGTTTCAGGTTCGAGAGACTAGCGAGAAGATCGGTATGCTTCGCCTTAACTGCTCCCAGCGCCAAGAGAGCACGAAGAAAAAGCAGTGCGCATGGACAAGCTTAACAGCTGCGACGCCAACGCGAGATGATCCATGATGCGCTGCGTGAGGCAGTGTTGATAGAGGCCGAGGTAGCACCCAGTGTCTGTGCTTGACGCGTGAGATAGTACAAGAATCGAGGCGAACCCAATTTTCGACTCAGATCGCCGATGCCGTCCCGCGACTTCCGACCACAAAGATGAAACGACAGACCCGAGAGAAAAAGCCGTAGAGAACTGATGGGGTCATTCCATGACCGAACAGTCATTGACCAGAGTCTGAGGAGCTGACGATCTCTGTAGGGGGAGATCGTACATTGAACTGAGCAGCGCAGGCACGCCACTTATCGCAGATCCGCCCCGCGAAGGTGCGCACCGAAAGCCCAAGACTTTTGAAGTATGCGCAGCACAAAGACTCGAGAACTTCCTCGGGACACGGAGCACATCATCGCTGGCCACACCAGCGAACAGTAAACGATAACCACTATGTATTTGACAGTGATAAAGCTGGGTGGCGACCAGAATCCAGCGACGACGTCGGGCCGTCGACCAAAGATCGAGTCGAGATCTTGGAAAAGGAACTCGAAGGATCGGGCTTCACCCATGAACACAAATGGACGTGCGAGGAATCTCAAGAACCGGCGCACGCTCGGCCAGAGATTATGGAAGGGAGTCAGCCTGCCGATCCTTGACATCAAGGACATAATCATGCAGACAAGTTCACCAACTTATGTCCCTGGACGGCAGTGGACGGGCTAAACTCGAATCGAGGAGGCAAGGCAACCAAGACTTGTTTCAAATGATGGGCCGGGTAATGGATCGCTTTATCCGACTACAGAGCGACCTCTTCCTCTACTCCCACCTAAAAGGGGAAAGGCCACAGCAAAGAGTCGAACCTGAAGTCGATGGAAAGCCCTCCAAGAGTGGAGGCAAGTGGCTGAAGAAGCCGCAGATACGCAGGCAGCGCAGAGGGCGATTTCCTCACAAACTACCAAAGCCGCTTCGGATGTTTTATCTCGCGATGGCCACATCGAGCCAGGGATTGCCCGTTAAGGAGAAGCTCAATGCACCGAGTCAATAGCGGAAGATACGGAGCAGAGGTCTCCACGCAGCCAACCCTTCGCCGGTTGAATGCGACGCGGCCGAGGCGAATTACAGAGGACTGATATATGCTGAGTCATCGACCTGAGGGCAAGAAAATCAGGGCATTTGCAGACAGCTGGGCGACCTAATAATTTTATATCATGGTGTTTACTTTGACTCTGATCAAGCTAGCTAAAGATGACAAGGCTCAGTCAGAATAGCCAAGCACAAGAGACGATGGTAAGGGCAAAGAACATGGCACTGGATGGGGATCGGAAAGGCAATGATGACTTCCTAGTTGTTCCTTTTCGATTATTTTGATTTCATATTAGGCAACCATTTCTTCCAAAGAGCCAGGCAGCTATTGGCCGCACTCTGAATGACCGCGACTGCGATGAGACAAACATGTTAACAGATCGCAAGTCATCAAGAGACCTTCGTGGAGAAGACCTGTTCCGCCTCAAAAGAACTCGAGAAATGCCTAGGCAGGAGCACACATACACGCATCACCGAGATCAAGCCGATTAGCGTCGAGGTGCGATGCCATACCATACCTGAGGGGAGGATTGCCTGATGTTATGCCTCTGAGTCACCAAGAAGTCAGCACTGAGTGACTGATCAATGATAGAGCCCCCGCTGTGGTCAGACCTCCCGCCTGGCCTCACATCTGATGAGTCCACCGTGAATTATATCATGAAGCGCTTGACGGAGTTGCCGATGCGGCAGGTCCAAACAAAGCCAGATGGAGCACCTGATGTTTCGTAAGAAGCAAGATGGTACGCCTGATGTGGATTAATGAGCACCGACAAAGTCACACTGAGAACAAGTATCCGATACCTTGGGCCTGCTGAATCGCTTTACCATTGAGCAAGGCCGAGTACTTCACTGCTGCACTTGCGACTTGATATCGGGCAAGTGCGCTGCATTCAAGGGACGAGGCAAAGACCACATGTAACTGATTGAAGCAGAATCTTAGCTATTCTCGTCGGACCACGCCCACATATTTGCAACCCCATGAATTATGTCCTCATTCGACTTCCTGATTCATTCGTGGTGGTATACTGACTATATGATTCATACAAATTGACTCTGCCAAGATCAATGGTACACCTCGAGATGGTGTCACGTGACTGAAAGTGTAAACTGGCTGAAGGTCAAGAAAGAGAAGTGAGTTGTTTGACCGAGATCAAGTTTCCGGGTCATCGATTTCAAAGTCCGAGATAAGGATGGATGGTGCGATAGCAAAGAATTCGAGATCACAAATTCGACCAAGGCGATAGGAACTTCGACGTCTTCTGCTTTAGCAACCACTACAGAGATTTACATCAATATTCCAAGACAGCTGCTCTCACGACCTTTGAAAAAGAGAGGAGGTGGGAATTGGATGCAGGTGCTGTCGCCTTGGCTCAAAGATGATCACCAGAGTTTGATTTAGGACTCGCCCACAATGAGCCTGCTGTTTAAGTACACTCTGATGTTTGACAGTGGCTCCTGGTGGAGGTTTGCAAATAGGCATCCAAGAAATTTTCGAGTCGGAAGTTGAATGCAATGTGAGGAAAGGTATAGCTACTGATGAGAGAGAGACGATCATGGCCATCCATTGCCTCAGACTCGAAGCACTACTTGACGGGAACCTGTCACAGAGTAGGATGTTATTAATGTTACAACACCTTCTTCATTAACTCAAGCCATCGCTACAAGCTCGATGGCAAGAGTTCTTAGCCGACTTTGATTTTCAGTAGTGCACAAGCCCGGTCACACAAACTACGGCCACGCCAGGAAGGAAGTGGCAAGTTATGTGGATCACATCAGCTTCAGATAGATTTAAAACAAATGAAGTTAGACTCTGCCGCATAAGACTCCAATGTATCAAAAGTCAGTAGAGCAGGAGAGATGGCACCACGAGGCTATACCGCTCGAGAATGAGCCGCTTTTACTTCAGAGTGAGGGAAGTTATATGTGCCTTCGAGCAAGTTGAGACAGGAGCTGCTGAAGGAAACACATGATACGAGATAAATGGTCACCCAGAGGAAAGAACTGGGCACTGCTGGTACCCGCCTTTCATCGGGTTTCAAGATGAAGGAAGACGGCAAGCATAAGTGTCAAGACATGCCATGTTTGTCAAGTTGACAAGACCGAAGCAAGGTTAAGGAAGCGGATTGTTACAACCCCGTCCATTCCGAGAAGCCATGGCAAAGGTGTATCGGCGGGACTTCACCGGCACTTCAAAGTAGAGGGTTTTAATCGCTGTGGTGGTAGATGTCTCTCCAAGTACGCCGCCTTCATCCCAATTTCCGAAAGTGAGTGTCCAAATTAAGAGGCAACTACAGATCTTCTTCAAAGAATGTTGTGAAACATTTCGGGATTCAAGACATAGTAAGCGATCGACACGCCATTACGCGTGCTTTGGGTCGTTTCGTCAAGACGTGGGGTACAGAATGCAAGTTCTCGATCAAGGGAATCACCCTCAGATCGGGATGGTCGATGTAGAGTGAATCAGATAGTCGGAAGAGTATTTGTTGACTTCGACAGCCTCTCGTAGAAAATTGGCTTGAACTTCTAGGAGCGCCACGGCCCTACAATCCGCAATGGTTCAGCCATCGGGTACGAGCCCTTGAGGTAGCAATCAGCCTTCGCAAACACGTACGCCCTCGGACGATCGGGCTGGCGCAGCAACCCGGACGAGCGGCCTCCGGCCAAGGTACAAGTTTGCAAAGTCTCTGCAAGATTGGCTGATGAAGCCGCAGGACAAGCAGAGAAGGCAAGTAGACGCATGAAGAAGTAGCGTGGACAGAGGCGTGGAGACCTCTGAATTCGAAAGCAAGGGGAGATGGTTCGCTGAATTAACTCGGGATCCGAAAAAGATCGTGAATAAGCGCTTCAAAGAGGTTTGATTCCTCGAAATACAATGGACCCTTTGAAGTCAGTAGCGTATAGGAACGTGCTTTCCACAAACCGTTGCCAGAGAGGTCAAGCTTCACCCGACATTCCATGTAAGCTTCCTGAAGCCTTATCACAGCGATAGCCCGGCTGCAGGGTAAGCAAAGCTTTAACCTCCGCCATGGTTAGAGTCGAGTTCAAAGAAAGACTGCAAGCATCCCGCAGATAGGAGGAGGGGGAACCTGGAAGAATGGGCGGACCGGAATACTCGATTCATCAGCGACGCCCGCCAGCCGAGGCAAGTCGGGGAAAGCGGTGCTGGCATCAGGCGCTTTGAAAATCGATCTCAGCACGGCCAAGCCACCACGCCAATACCTCTAGCGGGGGAGTGGCTCATGCCCTCGACCAGATAACACGAGTCCCGCGGCAGATGAGGCCGCCGCCTACGCCCGCCTGGGTGAAAACGAGTGCAAGGTCGGGAAAACATGTGTCCGGGAGGCACAGCGGAGCCAAGCACGCACATGAGCGAAGGGAAGCAGTAATCCTACGGATGCAGACAAGGGTCGCCACGCACTCACTTCGCCAGAGGCCCCCGGCGTGGCACTCGAGGCAACCTGAACTGGCGTAGGAGAATGTCAAGAATATATGCAGAGCTCACAAGAAATTTCCTTAATCCGAGCGCAACAAGGATTCCTACAATTTCTAGCGAGCCCCATGCCGGCGACTCCTAGCGTATGACTCCCAAAGTGAAGGACTCCTACTCCTAAAGTGAAAAGACTCCTGTCGGGCCGGGACTCCTCAAAGGTGAAGGTCTCTGCGCGGAAGACTCCTAGCGAACGCACTTAAAGGGGGAGGACTCCTACCGTGGGTGGGAATCATGGTCAGGTATGTGAGTTTCATCCAATGACTCAGAGCTGAAGGATCAGGCCGGTCATCGGATCGAAGACCAGAGTTGGGAAAGTAGACTCTTAGCCCGATTTGCATCAAGATCGCCTCGAGCATCCTATATAAAGGGCCCCGCGTGGCCCACTCGGGTTAATTCATATATTCCGAGTCGATCCAAAGAAAAGCATAGAGCCCCGAGTCGTGGAGCCTTTCACAAATTGTCTCAGATTTTAAGAGGCTAATAAAATGAGTCAGAGTGCCCCGCAAGCCCTGTGTCTCCAGAGACTAGCGAGGCATTTGGTAGAAGGTCGTCTAATGCAAGTTCCAGCGCCAACACACCTGAGCAAAAAAGAAAGGCGTGTGACACTAGGCATGGTACTAGCCGAGGCACTCAGTGTTCAGCATGCACTGGGGACCGAGTCTGGGCATGCACTAGGGTCGGGAGAACTTTGGCCTGCATGTCATAACTAGTTGCCAAGACTGTTTAAGATGCACTGCACCAAGTCAATGAGTACCCAGTAATGCACTGCATCAAGTCACCGCGGTTCAGGCATGCAATTGCTGGCGGACTACGCCACAAGACGTATTATCGCAAGACTCACGCCGAAAGACCGTGGTCTGTACGCACTCCAGCCAGTCACCGCGGTCTAGGCACACTAGGCCAAGGAATCTCTGGCCTGTGCATATCATGGCCAAGGCGCAGTAATCAGATCTAGACAAGCACCAGTCAAGCACCATGTCTACGAAGACTCAGTCGAGGTTAACCTTATCTAGGTATGTCATACACCAGCCGAGCAAGACCGCGGTTCTGCTGCACGCGACGGCCATGCCCCCTTACCCAGCAAACTCACTAAGATCAAATGATGCGAATCGGCCACGCGCATTTACTCAAATGAGGTGACTCATTCTCAGATGTCATGGAAGTAGTCATGCACCGTGTTTAGGCACGACTAGACCGATAACCCGGGCTTGGGGGCACGTCATGGCACTCAGCCGAGGCACCGTGTATAGGTACGCACCAGTCGAGTCACCGTGTCTAGGCATGCACTAAAGTCGAGGTGACCTCGCTTGTGCATGTGTCGGGCACCAGGCCGAGGCATCGTATCTAGCATGCACTAAGCCGAAATACCGTGTCTAGCATGTACTAAGCCAAGGCACCTTTGTCTTAGGTACGTCAGTGGCACCAAGTCGAGGCACCAATCTAGGCAAGACCAGTCGGCTAATTCATGTTCAGCTGGCCTCAGTCAAGAACCTTAGCTAGGTATGTCATAAGACTCAGGCGAGGCACCGCTTTCTGTGCATGGCACTGGCTATGGCACCGCGCCTATGCATTAACCAGCCGAGGCATCTCTGGTTTCAGGAAAGCACTGTGCCGAGGCACCGTGTCTAAGCAAGCACTCCAGTCAAGAACCCATTCAGTATGTCATGGCACCAGTCGGCGCAATCGCTTCTAGGCATGACAAAAGGTCGAAGACCGCTCCCAGTACGCATTGCGCCGGCGTGATCTTTTCTGTGTGCATGTCGCGAAACGGGCCAAGGTACCTTGTCTAGGAAAGCACTGTGGATCGGCGCACTTATTCCCAAGATTTACGGCACTAGGTCGGGCTAATCGTGTCTAGGCATGGTATCAGTCGACATCGCGGTCTGGGGCATGCACCAGTCGAAGCCACCACGTTCAGCATTATCAGCGACGCACTATTCTCGCAGACGCCATCGTGACTCAGATCGGCGACCGAGGCTGCGCGCGCACTAGCCGAGGCACCATTGCCTAGCAAAAGACTAGTCAAGCATCGCGGTTCAGTAATGCATTCGTGCCAAGGCACCTCATTTAGGCATGTTAAGACCAGCCGAGGCACCGCGTGTAATCTTGGCACTAGGCCAAGGCACTTTGCCCAGGGAAGTTCACTCGCACTAGTCAAGTGTCACCCGACTCTAGTCTTCCCGCTAAGCCCCGTGCAAAGACTTGTGAGACAACTCGCCCCTGATGCTAAGTCACCTCCCACTCGTCAGCTGCTAGCTCCTACTCTATCCACCTGAAGCCGGCTATAACTCGAGAGAACACTTTGTTTAAGAAAGCTCTTTATTGAAGAATGACTCTTTACAACGCTTGGAGAGTTTCATTCTGGGCTTCAAGCTGGGTTTGCAAACGAGGCCACCACCTCCTTTATATACCACTCTATAAGTGCGTGAACCTTTCATGTTCCCCACAAACCTGTAATTCCTGTATTCTATTACGCACACATACGCATGCTATGCCTCTGTGTTAACCCAGATGATCTCATTCCTTCCATACCTTCCACACAAGTGTGGACCCTCCGAGTCTTCTAGGTCCCTTCCACATCCTTCTAGAAAAAGCGGACGCCTCTCCGTCTTCTGTAATCTTCCCACCTCCCTATAAGCCTCGCCCCATATGATCAAGAATGCCTAGAGATGAGCGAGGTGCGACATTCTCCCCACCAAAGCCGCTAGATGTCCTCGCTGATCTTCGCCCGAACTGATCAACTGCTTTTAACTCGCACAAAGTATCTGCTACTCTCCCAACCTAGCTTCACTTCTTCCGGGTACCTTCCACTTCATTAAGTATTCTTTGTAAGGCTGAGTTATTTTCTTCCTGTGGACCCTGCCTCTCTACCATGACGTGAGTCCACTCCTTGTCATAGACGGACCACTAACGTGAGGTGCCCTCGTAGAAATCCTCTACCGATCCTCCTTATCTTCGTGATATGGCTTATATCACGGCTAATGAAGACAGATGAATCTTTAGCTCGCGGTAACTCGACCTTTACAGATTACATTACCAACCCGTCCCACATGGGAAAGGGGCCTTCATACTTTCCCTCACAAGTCCTTTCAGGCACCTTCGAAAGGACTCGAACTGCTTGGGTATGAGCTCGACAAGCACTAAGTCTCCAACCCGAACTCGCATGTCTCCTCTTCTGTCAATCCACTTCTTCATCTTCTTAGCGACCTTCTAACTATGAGCACGCTACGCCACTGGCTTCGCCATCCTTGGGCCAAATTCAGAAATACGACTCTTCCCTGTATCCCCTAGTCAGTGGTGCGAGGAGTCATCTATTGTCGTCCCATTACTATCTCGAACCCACTCCCTCTCTGGCCGCCTCTCACTCCTCCGTAGATTATGAGAACCGAGCTACATCTAGCAACTTAGCCCAAGCCACTGATTAAGACTCACAAAGTGCCTCAATTATAAATCTAATAAAGGCGTCAATTGCCTTGCCTACCCATCCGTCCGAGGGTGAAAGCTAGCAGAAGTGAAGCCCGTGCCCATGAGCTCAAGAGCTTCATCCAAAACTTCCTGAAGCGCGAGTCACGATCATTGACGATGAACTTCAGGTAAACTTCCTAATACTACCACGTTCGAGAATACCCTGACGCCTCTCTCGACGCAAGAATCCTGAAAAATGCATTAAATTCAAGATATTCGAAACCCATTCCACCACCACTATGATAGATCCATGTCCCTGACTGTGTGAGTCGAATGACGGTCCATAAGGACATTCTCCCAAGGTCAGCCGCATGTGAATACTCCAAGAATCCCTGCGGCCGACAAGCCGCTCCACCTCAGTCTTGTCAAGTACGCACAAGTCCCCACGCATGTCTCCCACATCATCCCGTGATCTGGTGGGTCAAGAGTGTGACCTGACCTCTGGCGAGGCACTTCAGGCGTCAGTCAGCTCGATGTCCAAATGGCCTGGAGTCGTGGACACCCCACGAGATTCCTTCTCGATGCTTCCCCACTAGCAATATTGTATCGCCTTCCCTTTGTGTGAGTGTAATTCATCCTCTACCCAAAATCGCCTCGCCTTTCCCCCCCACGAGCCACCGTGGATGAGACCGGCCACTGGAACATGTTGCAACCTCCTTATGAGATCCACCATCTCCCCGGGTCACTAGTCATGGATGCTAGCCCGCCACGACTTAAGGTACTACCACGTGATTAAATGCGGCCTCGGCTTCAGACCCAAATAGTAGGTCAAACTCCAGCCAAGCAAGCTCTCGCCACCTGCCCGTCAGTTTAGCTTCTTCCGGTCCGGGAAGTAGCCAAGAGCAACATTGTCCTGCCTCACTATGGAAGCCGACCCCAAGAGATAAGGTCTCCATGTCCGCAGTTAGCCTAATGACGGCTGCCATCTCTTTCTTAGGACAAGAAATCACTTCCGTGTCATTGAGCTTGCGATTTCAAAAGCTGGTGTCTTTTCCTACATAAGAACCTCTCCAATAAGAGTCGAGTAAGATCACTACAGACTCGAATACCTTGGGCGCGCCGTGCGCCTAACACCAAGCCTCCAAGTATGGCCTTCTTCAAGTCTTTCAAAGGTCACGGGCATTTCATCCCACGCTCCATGCCTTACTTTCGAAGGCCCACAACGGAGCTACTCTTGCTGAGTACCCTCGATGAACCACGAGCAGTAAGCCGACTCAGCCCGCATGACCTTAGTCATGCACCTAGCAGGGGCATCCCATTCCCCGACGGGTTTTGATCTTGTTTTCATCCATCATGAGGTCGCGCATCCATGATGCGATGTCCTAGGAAGCCCACTTTCAAGAGCTAAGGAGCATTTCCTCCTTCTTCACATATAGCCTATTCGCCTTTAATAAATTTAACACCGCCTTTTAGACGATCAACATGTTCTTCCGGGCAGGTTAAGTATATATAATAAATATCATCTGGGGATATACCACCATAAACTTATCTAAGAAAGCGATGGAATATCTTTGCTCATCAAAGTGCGTAATGTGCAGTGCATTAGTAAGACCAAAGGGCATCACTAGGAACTCATGCTTCATACCTCGTTATTTGACGTAGTCTTCTCGGGCCATCCCCTTCAAATTATCCTCACTGGTAGTAGCCCGAATGCAAGTCCAAATTTCTTCGTGAAGCACTCGTCACCAAGTTGATCAAATAAATCAAATCGTATGATGGATATTTCGTTTCGACCGCCACTCATTGAAGCTCCTGTGAGTCAATGCACATCCGCAGGTGACTCCATCGTGCTTCTTTTTGAATAAGACCGAGCACCATAGGAGCCTTGCATGGTCGGGATGAATCCAAAGATCCAAGAACTCCTTCCGCTGTCTTCTTAACTCCTCCAACTCCTGGTGCCATCCCCGTAGGCCCCATGGCAGGGTTTCATTCCCTACCCAACTCGATCTTAAGGATCTTCCTCCCTCCTAGGTGCGAGCTGGGCAAATCCGACTCGCATTACATCCTTAAACTTCATCTGTAACCTTCGACTTCCATGGGCATGGGGATCTCCCATAGGTCACCCAAGTTCTTCCTTAAGAGCCACCATGTCGGGTCGCCTCTTCTTCAACCCTTCTAGTCGTACAGCTTCGACAAGATAGGGTCTTAACTTGCCCCCATGATCAGGGAACCATACATATGGCCTCTCTTCTAAGATACCATAACTGTAGTAGCGCAGCGCATGGGTTTTTACCTGTGAGAAGGAAGTCCATCCCAAAGACTATCTGGTCATCCTACGGGTGCCACCGCAGTTAACCTCGCTTTCCCACGCCCGATCTTCATCAAGTACCCCACGAGCTACTGCGGATGGCTCGCGCCGGAAGCTTAATCGCTTCGAGCCATCTCGCTTCCTTTGGACGCTCTGAAATTCAGCCTTCTCGTCTCCTCCTCCGGTATCGGGCTGCGCGCGGGCACCGTGTCTATCATGGCCTCGTGGACATCCCACTCACCTCGCCTCCACGCATTTAGTCCTCGCTTTCAGGTCAAGCCCCTAGATTGCTTGACTGGCGCATTCAACAAATGATCAATTCCACGCGAAAGCATCATCAACCTCTCGTTCTATCTCCCTCTTGACTGGCGCCGAGGGCCTTCCCTTCTCGACACCCCGCCCAATGTGGTCCAAAGGTAATGTGAAACAGCTTACCGTTTGAAATCTCGGCGTCATTCCCACTTCTCGCCTCTCTTTGGCTGGGTAGAGGCCAGACCCATCTTCATTGTCATGGCTTTTGTGAGTCTCTGCCTCCCCCACCTTTGGATACGGGCTACCCTCAAAAGACGTGACGGACCGGCACGACCTCCCTTCGAAACCGCCACGAGACTGCACGCTACTACGCGCTTAAGTCTCGACACCACGTCCCTCAACTCTTCGCTTCTCAGCCCAAATTAGAGTTCTCCATAAGCTTAAAAGCAGGTTCTCATTCTCATTCATATCGCGCCCAAGCATTAGAAGAGAACTCCTCGACGTAGTCGCTGATCGATCCCTTGATGCCTGAGATTCGATGCCACGGCCATGTATCCTACATCCTCAGTGGTATGCTTTACTTCTCTTTGAACCGCCACGTGTCTATGGTGCATACCCTTTTCTATATCCATAAACCTTCTACGCACCATATAGCATTATCTGCGGAGATGGGAGAGTACCTGGCAGGCATTCCTAGTAGCCCCGCTTCTGCTAGCGCCATCGCTTCAAAATATCTTCCACAGGCCACGTATTATCAAGCCTCAAAGATCCCTCTCCCCAGCTGGTGTACTTCGTGACCTCCACCCGCGCTTCATGGGCGGTTATAATCGAGTCGACAACGCTGCCTCATAAATGGCCACCTTTGGTTTTAGCCGCATTGGGTCGTAAGACTTACTTCGACTCAGTTTAAGAAAGATGCCTAGACCTTCATAAACTCCTCATGCGACACCACCGATTCCAAGCCATGGATCCCCAAGGTCCTGGGGATTCGCACTCCCCGAGATCCTCCACGCCTCTCTCCATGCTCGCTCCACAGGTCCACTCCCCACCTGTGTCCGCCATCGCGATCTCCAACCGCGTCACCCGACTGTCCAAGCTCGTGAGAGGATCAATAGACTTGTCCTTCTTTCCTTCCTTAGCGAGTGGTCTCTTGGCCTTCCCTGACTTCATTTCAAGAACTTCTTCACAATAGAGCTCACATCGATCCTCCAAGTAATTCCTACACATCGCAACTGAAGCTCTGATACCAACTGTCACTGGATTAGTCTTCCTACTAAGCTCCCGCAAAGACTTAGACAACCTCGCCCTGATGTTGCTAAGTTAGCCTCCCACTTGCCTTGCTTAAGCAATGGCTTCTACCCACTCAGCTGGAAGGCCAAGAGAACTTGAGAGAAACTACTCTGAAAGGAAGAAAGCTCTTATCAAGAATGACTTTACAACGCTTCGAGAGCTCTGCTCGGTTCTCAAGTCGGGCTTTGCAAACGAGCCACCACCTCCTTATATAGCCACTCTACATGGAAGTGTGTAGAACCTTCGCGTTCCCACAAACCTAGAGAATTCTGTATATTCTATTATGTACACATATGTACAAGAGGTCTCTGTAAGAACTCAGATGATCTCCTTCCCTTCCATACCCTTCCACACAAGTGTGGACTTCTCCGGAATCTTCTAGAACCTTCCATATCCTTCTAGCAAAGGGAGGTCTCTCCAAGTCTCTAGAATCTTCCCACCTCCCTATATAAGCCCTCATAGCTCCATATGATCAAGAGGGGCTTTCCATGAGTGAGGGTGTGACATCGCGCCCATGCCAAGACGCCCAAAGGAGCACCCCGCCTGCATGTCTTTGCACGGTAGCCGAGGCAACCGTCTAGCACGCACAGCCTAAGGATCCCCGTCTGCAGACGCACAAGACTAAAAATGGTGAACCGCGGTCTGGTGCATGCACTGCGTCGAGTTACCATGTCTAGTATGACCTGTGCGAAGGCACCTCGTCTAGGCGTCATTTCACTCAGACTGAGAGACCGCGTTCGTATTACGGCACCAAGCCGAGGCACCATGTCTAGGGCAAGTACTCAGGCTTAAGCACCGTGTTCAGCAAGCACCAGCCTTGCGGCACCGCGGTTCAAGGCTACTACACCGCTCAAGGCACATCATTTAGGCATGTCACGGCACTAGCCGCGGCAACCGCGTCTGCCACGGTACTGTCGGCACGGCAGGACGCCGGCCTCGCGGCTTGGCATGCCTAGCGAGCAACCCGCTTTCGCATGTTCTGGCCGTAGTCGGCGAATCGCTTTAGGCACAGACTAAGTCAGGAACCTCGGCTTGTGCATGTCATGGCACTAGCCGAGGAACTGTTCAGTAATGCACCAGTCGAAGTTAATGTCTGGTGCATGCACTGGGATCGAGGCATACGCTTTGTGCATGTGTTTGTACTGGAACCGAGGAATGCATCCAGCATGAACAAGGCCGAGTCACCGTGTCTAGCATGTAATAGCCGGCATCTTCGCTTAGGTATGTGTTGGCATTAGGCCGAGGGGCAATCTTATTTTGGTATGTCACAAGACTAGCCGATTTGATCGTGTCTAAGCTTTCAGACCGGGCCAGGCAACTTGCCTAGGCATTCACGCTCACTAGCCGAGGCCCGTGCCTAGGCATGCACTGTGCCGAGGCATCCCGGGCCTCGACATGTCATGGCAGTAGGCCAAGGCATCATTTTTCATGATGCACTGGAAGCCGAGGAACCTCGCTCTAGGCATGTCATGGCACTAGCCGAGGCACCCGTCTAAAATGTACCAGCTCGAGTCATCGTGGTCTGTGGCACGCACTACAAAGCCGCGAGGCATCTTGCCTAGCCATGTGGTCGGGTACTAGGCCAAGGCACCGCGGCCCAGGGCAATGCCACAGCCGAAACACCTTATCTAGGCATGCACTCAGGGCCAAGGCACCTCTGCTCTAGGTATGTTATGGCACCAGCTCGATAAGACCGCAACCTGCACGCATCAGTCGAGTCACCGTGGTTCAGGCATGCATTGAGTCGAGGCATCCGCCTAGGCACAGGGTCGCACTGGGACCGAGGCACCGTGTCTAGGTACGCACCGCCATGCACCTTATTTCTGCACGTCACAAGACTAGCACGATAAGACCGCCTGGTGCTCAACGACTCGCCAAGGCAACTTGCTCCAGAAGTTCAAGGCACTAGGTCGAGGCAATCGCGTCTAGGCATGCACTGTGTCGAGGCACCCCGCCTGCATGTCAGCGGCAAGAGTCGGCGCGACGCTGTTTAAGAAATGCACCAGCCGAGGAACCTCGCCAGCTACCCCTGATGCCTGCTTGTCGGGCCTGGATGAAGGGCCTCATAGGTATGCCTTACCCATGAGGGCACCTAATAAACAAGCAAGGCAAACCATGGCGGTGTACGGTAAGATACAAGGACCAATAGTGAGGTCCATGATAGATTGCGACGGACATGAATTTATGGAAAACAAGTGCGTAGTTTGAATTTGAAAATGAGAGCGATTTAAATTCAAACATCACTCAAGTCGAGCCAGATTTTATATGGGAGGCGTGATTCGAATTCAAAATGCTGGAGGGAATGGCACCTGGCTGGGAAGAGTCACCAAGGTCAAGTAATGGCACACCAAAGTCTATAAAAGCGACGTAGCCTTTAACTTCACGTGCTATAGAGTCACGCCTACTTCTCGTATTTTCGTAATATCTTATATGTCGAGAAGCAATCGCACTTGACGCTTCTTTATCGCAATACAAGTCGATCATTTCCAGAATTTAGTGTCTTATACATTGCTTTTTGAGACACCGTGGAGGTTACTAAAAGAGCAAGACCGCACATCCGTAAGGTGAAAAATCTATCAGGATAAATCAGTGGGTGACAAGTGGTAGCCTTGAGCATCAAAAGATAATGGGAACGATCAAGGAATGGATAGTCCATTGGAAACGCCTGGCTGAGATCGTCTCGAGGATGAAGAGACTGTGGATCGTATTCAAGGTACTCAATGAAACGAAGCTCAAGTGCAAACAAGAACTGATGGAGGCCAAACATAAATATGGGAACGGATCGATGCTCTCAAACTCGACCTACGTGCATTGACGGGCCGAGCACCGTGATGCAAAGGCAATCCATGGGGCGTAAATCTCAATCCTAAAGAGGTCGCCCAAAGAAGGTATCGCGTACCGTGAACCCGCGGGTTCGGGGCGAGGAATGCTAAGGAATTGAAAATTTCCTATGGACACGGAGCGCTTCTTCAAGGCTGCTCATGTGCCCGATAGTGAAATGGTGTCCACAATCAGTATGTACCTATATATGGTGATGCAAAAATTATGGAGGCACTTGACGTGGAGATGACGGCGGTCCGAAGGCCCCAGATTGATACCTGTGAGACTCAAGAGAACCAGCCGAATACCCCTACCCACGACCACCGGCTTGTAAGAGAACTCTGAAGCTTAGCCAAGCACACCTGGTTCGCGGAGGGAATACGTGAAGGAATAACTGAGTTCCATCATGTCGATATCGAACATGTCCGGATGAGGACAAATTATTCAACTTTATTTCGGATTACAAGGCCGGGTACGCATGTAACTAAGGAGACAGTGGAGTTCGTGGACTGGCCGACCGCGAATTGGCCGCACGGACCGCCGGTGGACTAAGCAAGACGGGCAAGGCATCAACACCATGCGTAAGTCCAAGACAGATAGGCAAGAAGTAAGAAGTCGGTGGAAACCTTATCCAAGAAGGTCGGTCAGCGGAACCAAGCAGTGCCGGGTCAGAAAATGAAACCTGTGGAGACAACCACAAATTTTGTGCAACAGATAACCAAACCAGTGGATGCTTCATTTGCAATGGCCCTCACCGAGCCAAAGACTACCCCAAGAAGGAAACTTGAGCCTCGTCATCAGCAGATGACAAGGCCAAGATCGACCGTGATTCACCCCGAAAGTGAACTTTTCGCAATCGCTTAATGCAATCAGCGCTGGTGGAACCAACCACGTAAAAACTTCGATGCATGTTCGCGGTCGCTTCAATGGATCCGAAAAGCGATGGCAGATAATGGTGCCAATACACAATTTCCTCATATGGTAAACCAAAGGAAGCCTCGAGAGATTCTGATCCAAACTCGCATGATGATAGCTTGATCAAAGTAGTGAACAAGAAGGGCAATAAAGGACGTAAGTAATACCAAGGATGTCCTACTCGCAGTTGGTGAACGGAAGTGGTAAAATGAATTTACTATATGTTCCATCGATGATTTCAATATAACTCGATCGATTTCTTCCAAGTCTAAGGCTACTCCTCGACCTCATCCGGGTGGACTTATGATTTTAGTGGAGAAACAAATTTCGCTTGCGGCTCGTTAAAGTGAAAGGAATGGGCAGAAGCTCGAAAGGCCAAGACGGTGCCTACTTTCCAACTCAAGAAAGGGCTTAAGAGGGGCAAGAGACATACCTGCGACTTTCAGGAATCCATGAAGGACATGATGTCGAAGTTCCCGACTCGTGGTCGGGATACTAAAGGAATTCGCAGAGACATCACGCCTCCGCCGCTCAAAGAGTCGCTCCCGAAGACCCATCGATCACAAGATCGACCATTGGCTGCGCCAAACCCCCGCCCAAGTCCCTACCGAATGGCTCCCGCAGACCGCTGAACCGAGGGAACAATGAAAGAGCCACTGGATACAGATGATCCAAATTTCTCGAGGGCTCCATTCGTGCACCCGCTCGCTCCTTAAGAAACACGATGGATCATTGCGCATGTGTGTGGATTAATGCCTCAACAAGGTAACCATCAAAACAAGTACCCGATTCTCATGGCCGACCACTTGACGATTGGCAAAGGCTCTGGTGACTTCACAAATCGGACTTGAGGATCTGCCATTGGCAAGTCCCGGATCGCTGGAAGGCGATGAGGCAAAACCACGTGTAACTCATGGTTCATATGAATTTTTGTAATGCCACTGAGCTCAATGCCCCTAAGTAACATTCTCAGAATTTTAATGAATGATGTACTGTCAATTATCTCGATGCTTTTGTAGTCATTTCATTTAGATGACATTGTAGTGTATAGCCAAACTCTAAAAGAGCACGAGATGCACTTGAAAAAGGTGTTCCAAAGAGCCTTAAAAACATAAATCGTATGTGAAGCCAGAAGGCGAGAGTTTGCAAGGGAGCATCACATTCTCGGTCATAAAATCGCGAAGGCGCATTCTGATGGATGAAAGAAAGGTGCAAGCGTGATCGATCACACCCTACCAAAGTGACAGAGTCATGGCCATTCCTGGATTAGCAAACTACTATGAGATTCATAGCGGGCTACTCAAAGATTGTCTCTCCATTGACAGATTTGCTAAAGAAAGACCGAGCATGGACTGACATAGAGCGTCTGATGGCTTTTGAAAGCCTCAAACAAGCCATCTCCAAAGAACTGGGCCAGGGGCCACTTATCCGGACCTTCTCAAGTTCGGGATCGATGTTTCTGGACAAGGCCCTCGTGGAGTCTCAGTTGAAGAAGCGGACACCCCGTGGCATTTGAGAGTCTAAACTCGAACGGGTGAACAAAGTTACCAATGCATGAGAAAGAAATGACGCAGTGAGGTGCACCGTCTCGCAACAATGCAGCGACTACCTCGTGGGATTTTTACAGATGCATACCGGCAAACACTTTAAGACAATGTATTAGTTTGAGCGCAGCAAGCCTGGGGCCGGTAAGGTTCCCGACCGAGTTTAATTTTTGAGTGGTCAGACCGCCCGTAGCGACACAACACCGTAGCGGATGCACTCACGGAAAGCAGGTGGCCTAAGTATCATTATTTTGTCTAAGTCATCTCGCATTTCAATGAGCTTGACCAAGAAGGCCGCAGGATCGATGTCAAGGCGAGAAACTGAGACAGCAAGTCAGGAACGGGGAAACCATAAAGTACAGGCTGGAAAGTGATCTCCTTGTGTTCAAAAGAGGCAAGCTCTATGTTCAGATGTGCGGACTGCGGAGAGAGCTGTTGAAAGAAACCCATGATGCTAAGTGGGCAGGACATCCAGGGGAAGAGCGAACCATGGCATCACGCCCAGTCCTATTATCGGGCTGTGGTCAGCGAGGGACGCATAGCGCACGCGTGAAGTCTTTGTTTTGGTATGCCACTGGACAAGACCGGAAGAAAAAGATGGCTGGTCAAGCTGCGTTCTCTCCCCATACCAAAAGCCATGGCAAAGCAAGCCTGTGTGGATTTTCGGATTCCCTAAGGCCCATGGAGCCGTGAATCCATCTTTGTCATGGTTGACGGCTTTTCAAAGTATTCGGTCTTCATAAGCAGCTATCTGTTACAGCCCCAAGAGAAGAGGCCCACCCATTTCTACCATGGTGAAACATTTGGCTTGCCTAAGGACATACTTCGCGGATCCGGATACTGCATTCACAGACGCTTTAGGTGGAACTCTTCAAGCTCTTAGGTTCGAGTCGAAGTTTCCTTACAAACAAACCATCCTCAAACATGGCACCAAAGGATTAACGCGACCGCTGAAGAATACTGAAAGTCATGCATGGGTTGGCAAATTAAGAACCCCATTAGATGTGGCAAAGCAGCGGGTTAGGGGAGACAGCCCTGCAACACACAGATTAGCCATTTCCCGACAAGAGATGTTCGATGAGGCACGAGAAAGCCCTCTCGAAGGCTGGGCTGACGCATCGAAGAAGTATGCCGGTCAACATAGACGGCGCCGAATTTCAGATCGGGGATAAGGTGTCATAAAACCTAACTCCTCGTAATTTGAAAAAGCGAGCAAAGAAGACTCCTGCAGAGGCTGATCCCCGTTGGCGCTTCGGCGCGATCAAGAAAGCTGAGAAGTCGCTTACACAGCCAAGTCATCAAAGATCTGGTTGCATCCGACATTCCATGCCGGGCCAAGCCTTGCGTCAGCATGCGTAACTGTGAAGCGGTACAAGTAAACGCGGCTTCTGGTTACGGCACTGATAAAGTTAAAGGAGTAGATTCCTAATCACAAACTTCATGGGGGCAAGTAGAGCACTCACTCGAATCGACACCTTCGCTTAGCGGAAAGGCGCTTGGAATCGGGAGGTCATATAGGAGCCGGATGTAACATCAGGGCGCTTAGCGGCAATGCAAGACTATCTAAAGGCTGTCGACGCGGGCTTCGACATCGACGAGGGGAGGTTTACTCTCGGATGCCTGCTTGTCAAGGCCTGGATGCACCTGCCAGTATGCCTGCACCCGTGAGGGCACCTAATAAAACAAGGCAAACCATGGTGGTGCATGGTCGACACAAGACCAGCAGAGGTATGGTAGCATATGGTGGACGCGGCACTTATGGAAAAACAGGTGAGTTTGAATTTGAAAATGAGAGCGATTTCAAATTCAAACATCACTCAAGTTGGAGCCGCATTTGAATACGGGAGGCATTCAAATTCAAACAAATGAGAATTGCACCCTATCAAGAGTCACAAAGGTTGCTACAGACACCAAAGTCTATAAAGGATGTAGTCTCTAACTTGACGGGTTAGAGAATGTGCCAAATTTCCTCCAGATTTCGTAATATCTATAAGTTGAGAAGTGCACTACACTCTGGATGCTTTACTCGCAATACAAGTCAGATCATTTCCGTGAAATCTTAGTGTCTTATACATTGCTTTCGAGAGACACTACGAGGAAAGGTCATTAAAAGAGCTTAGCAATCGCACATCCGTATATGAAAATTTCATCATGGATAACAAGTAAGTGTGACACTAGGGCATGTCATGGCACTAGTCGGGAGGCACCGTGCCTAGGCACGCACCAGCCGAGGTATGATGCCTCGGGCATGTTAAGATTAAATGGTGAGGCAACTATGTCTAGGCATGCACTAGGCCGAGTCACCTATTTAGTATCGCCAGCTGGGCCAGATCGCTGGCCTGCAAACCAGTTTACAGATGCGCCGAGGCACCGTGTCTCAGGCATACCAGCCGAGTCACCGTGTCTAGGCATGCGTTAGGGCGGCTTCACCTCGCTTCAGGGCACCTTGTCTCCTAAGACATGTAATGGCATTAGTCGAGGCACTATAGCCCAGCCCGCACTCAGCTTAGTCACCGCGGTCCAGTGCATGCACTCAGGGGCCAAGGCACCCTTTCTAGCATGTCATGGCACTCAGGCCGAGGCACCGTCTCTGTGCAAGCACTGGAGTCGAAGCACCAGCGCTTATAAGAAGCACAGTCAAGAACCTTTATCTAGGTATGTCGCTAAGACTCAGTCGGCGCAACCGCTTTCTGTGCATGGCATCGGGTCAGACACCGTTCCTAGGCATGTACTTCAATGGCGCGATCCCGTCTCCAGGCATGTCAAGGCATTGTGCCACAAGACCGCGTTCTAAGTTGATCGGGACCGGAAGACTCGCTCCAGCATGCCATGGCACTAGCCGAGGCACCGCTTTCTGGGGCATGCATCAGCCAAGGCACCTTGTCTAGGCATGTCATCAGACCAGATCGATAGTGCACCCGCAGCGGCGACACGCACCAGTCGAGACCCATGTTCAGGAAAGCACCAGCTAAAGCACCATGTCTGTGCAAGCACTGTGTCAAGGCACCTTATCTGGGGGGTATTGCCATGGCACCGTCGAGGCACCGCGGTTAAGTCGCATCAAGCCGCGCACACCTGCCAAGGCGCTCACCCGCACAAAGCCGAGGCATCGTGGTCTAGGAAAGCACTGCATCGAGGCACTCCGTCTAGGCATGTCATGGCACTAAAGCCACGCACCGCGGTTCAAGCATGGTACTGTGATTCCAGGCACCTCGCCTGTGCACGACTAAAAAGTCGGTCACCGCGGTCCGTGCACGCGCAGCAAAGGCACCTTGTCTAGGCATGTCACGCGCACAAGGCCGAGGCACCGTGTTTAAAGCGCGCACTGCGCCGAGCCACGCTATTCTAAGATACACTGCGCCTGCCGCGACCTCGCCTGCGACGCTACGCCGCACTGTGTCGAGGCATCCTCGCTCGCATGTCATGGCGCAGTCGACGCGACCGCTATTTGCACGCACTGCGCCGCGAATCTCGCGATGTGCATGTCATGATACTCAGTCGAGGCAATCGTCTGCGCACGCACCAGCCCAGCCAACGCCTAAAGACGACCAAAGCCGGCGACGCTTCAGCATGTGTCAGTAATTGTCGAAGCAATCGCGTCTGCACGCACCAGTCGAGTCACCCATTCAGGCATGCACCAGCGCACCGCGGTTCAGGTACGTCATGGCACTAGCCAGCGAACGTAGTTGTCTAGGCAATGACCGGGCCGAGTCACCGTGGTTCAGTAATGATAAAGCGGCGCACCTCGTCTGTGCATATAATGGCCCAGTATCGAGGCAACGTGCCTAGGCATGCACTAGGCCGAGTCACTTTATCTAGGAAATGCACCAGTCGAGGCATTTTATCTGCGCACGCCACAACTAAATGGTGAACCGTGCCCAGCATTCACTGCGCCGATTCACCATGTCTAAGCATGCATTAGGTCGAAAGACCACCAGGCATGTGTTGGCATTGGCCGGCAAGACTGCGGTTCGCGTGACGCACCAGCTCTTAGTCACCGCGTCTGCAGACGCACTCAAAGCCGCGCACCTCGTTTCCAGCTCGCATGGAACTGGGGACGAGGCACCATGTCTAGCAAGCACTAAGTCAAGCACCATGTCTGTGCAAGCATCAGCCGAAGAACCTTATCTAGGTATGTCACGGCACTGTGCCGAGGCACCGCTTCTGTGCATTTAAGACAGGGTCAGAGGCAATCGCCTTGCAGGCATGTACTGTAAATGCGCATCCCGTCTGTGCATTTCAAGGCATTCTACCGAGGCATCGTATGGGAAAGCACTGTAATCGAGGCACCCGTCTAGGCATGCAAATTAAGACTAGGTCGAGGCACCATGTTCAGACATTTAGACAAAGCCGAGGCACCGCGGTTCAGACATGGTACTCAGCCGAGGCACCGCTTTCGAGGCATGCACTGTGCCGAAGCCACCGTGTTCAGATGCACTCAGTCAAGGCACCTTCGCCTAGGATATGTCATCGCACTAGACCGAGGCACCGCGGGCTGTGCATGGCACTGGGGGTCGGTGCATTATGTCTAGGCAAGCACCAAAGCAAAGCACCGCATCTGTGCAAGCACCAGTCGAGGCACCCATTCAGGCATGTCATGGCATTCAGTCGCAGGCACCGCGGTTCAAGCATGGCACTAAAGCCAAGGCACATTGCCTGCGTAGCCTTCACGCACTCAGTCGGCGCGATCGCGCGTAGGAAAAAAGACAAAAGACCGGCGCACCTTATCTGTGCATGTCATGGCACTAACCCAAGGCACCGCGGTTCAAGCATGGTACTAGGCCGAGGCACCGCACCGTGACATGCACCAGCCGAAACACCACATGTTTAGCAAAAGACAGTCAAGAACCTTATCTAGTATGTCACGCGACCAGCCGGCGTGACCGCTTGTACAGATCGGGTCATAAGACCTTCCTGCGCACGCATTCGTGCCGGCGTGATCCCCGTTCCAGCATTTCAAGGCATTGGGCCGGTGATCGCGGTCCCGGGAAAGCACTGTGATCGAGGTACCTTGTCTGTGCATGCCATTAAGACTCAGCCGGCAGACCGCTACCTGTGACATACAAGACTGTGCCGGCGCACTGCTTTCTAAAGATGCGCACTGGTAGCCGAAATTACCGCGCTCTGCGATGCACTGTGCCAAGGCACCTTCTCTGCCTGTGCATGTCATCGCACTAAAATCGGCGTGACCGCAGCTGGGGTACGGCACTGTGTCGAGGCATTACGCTTCCAAAGCACTAGGATAAAGCACCGTGTTCAGGCAAGCACCAGCCGAGGCACCTTATCTAGGTACGCCATGGCACCAGCCGAGGCACCGCGGTTCAAGAACGGCACTGTGCCGCGCACACGCCTTCTGCGTGCAGTCGGAAGTGCACCAGTCGGCGCGACCTCACCTGCGCATGTCATTAAGACTAACCCAAGGCACCGCAAGGCCTAAGCATGGTACTGTGCCGAGGCACCGTGTTCAGCACGCACCAGCCGAGTAACCTTATCTTTCATGCACTAGCCAAGGCACCTCGCCTGTGCATGTCACAGACACCAGCCGAGCCAATCGCGGTTCAGGAAAGAACCGTCGAGTCAATCGCCTAACACAAGACTCGCTCAGCATTTCGCTTGTGCATGTGTCAGTATCAGTCGAGGCATCGCGGCCCTGTGCACGCACTAGTCGAGTCACCTCCGTAGGCACGCACTGTGTACCCGTGCCCGCCTGTGCATGTCACGGCACTAGCCGGTGGCACCGTGGTTCAGGCAAGCACTCGCGTAAGCACCATGTCGGGCGGGAAGCATTAATCAAGAACCTTATCTATCATGGCACTAGTCGAGGCACCATTTCTGGGGCATGGCACTGGTCGAGGCAACCGCCTGCGCACGCATTTCAGCCGGCGGCATCTTACGTATGCACGCCACGCGCACCAGCCGGCGTAACCGAGTCGGCGGCGACTGCATCGGCGGCACCTTATCTGCATGTCGTAGCACTCAGCCGCGGCACTCCGCGCAGTACGGCGGCTGTGCCGAGGCACCGGTCTGTGCATGCACTGTGATCTAGTCATCGTGTCTAGAAATGCACTAGGCAAAGGTACCTTGGTTCAGAATGTCAATGCACTGTATTGCAGGCACCGCGGCTAGCATGACAATAGGCCGAGGCACCATCTCTAGGCAAGGCACTAGGCTAGGGCACCGTGTTCAGTAAGCACTGTGCCGAGGCACCTTATCTAGGTATGTCATGCACTACAGTCGAGGCATCTATGTCTGGGTTAATGGCACTGGCTAAGGCACATTGCCTGGCAGAGGAACCGTGTTTACTTAAAGCATCTAAACCGAGGCACCCTGTTCCCAAGATAAACATAAGACTGCGCCAAGCAGAGATGTGTCTCGTTTCTAGTACTAAATGAAAGACCGTGATTTAGGCATGCATTAGCCGAGTCACCGTATCTAGGCACGCATTGCCGGCGCGTTGTCTAGGCAATGCAATGGCCCAAGGTCGAGGCATCGCGGTCCGTGCATGCATAAGGTCGAGGTAATCTTATCTAGCATACAATTAAATGAGGCATCTTATCTAGGCATGTCATGAATCAGCCCATTCAATCGTGGTTCAGGCATGCACTAGTCATTTCACCGTTTCCAAGACGACAGTCGTATGATCTCGCCTGTGCATGTGGCTCCACTAAGACGAGGCACCATGTCCGTGCATGCACTAGCCGAGTCACCTGTCTAGGGGCATGCACTGTGTCAAGGAACGTCATCTAGGCATGTCTCGCATTTGACCGAGGCAATCGCTTTCTAAAAAGACTAGCCAAGCACCATGTCTAGGCAAGCACCAGTCAAGAACTCCATTCAGGTTTGTCATGGCACCGCTTCGCAGGCACCGCTTCTATATCGCAATCGGGTCGATGCACCGCCTCAGTATCCACCAGGCCGAGGCACTCGCTTCCAGGCCTCATTACACTAGGTCGAGGCACCGTGTCTAGAAAGCACTGGTCGAGGCACATCAGAGCAGGCATGCTATCGCACCAGCCAAGGCACCCTGTTTAGCTCGTACCAGGCCGAGGCTTCGCGGTTCTGCAATGACTAGGCCGAGTCACCGTGATCTTAGTATGCACCAGCGAAGATCTCACCACGCATATCATCAGATTCAGACCCGGCACCGCGGCTAGGCATGGCACTAGTCGGCAAGACTGTGTCTTTCCAACACCAGTCAAGCACCGCGGTTTAGCATGTCATGGAACCAGTCGATAATCGTTCAGGCAATGCACTCAGCCGAAGTCACCTTGTTCAGAAACGCACCAGCCGAGGCACTGCGGTCTTCTCATGCACTAGGCCGAGTCACCTTATCTAGGCATGCTCTAAATCAAGGCACTGTGTCTAGGCATGTCATGGTACTAGGCCATGCAATCGCGGTTCAGTACGCACTAGGCCTAGTCACCGTGTTCAGTAATGCCAGCGAAGGCACCCTTTTCGCCTAGGCATGTAATGGCACTAGGCCGACGCACCGTGTCTAGGCATGCACTAGGCCGAGTCACCTTATCTAGGCATACACTAGGCCGAGGAATCTTGTCTAGGCATGTCATGGAACTAGGCTGAGGCACCGTGCCTAGGCATGCACTAGGCCGAGTCACCGTGTCTAGGCATGCATTAGGCTAAGGCATCTTGCCTAGGCATGTGTTGGCATTAGGCCGAGGCACCGTGTCTAGGCATGCACTAGGCCGTGTCACCTTGTCCAGGCATACACTAGGCCAAGGCACCCGTCTAGTGACGCTACGCGCACTCAAAATGGCGTGACCGTATCTGGGTGCAGAAGATCAGTCGGCGCATTATGTCTCGCAAGCACTCAGTCAAGAACATTATCTAGGTATGTCATGGCACTAGGCCGAGGCACCGTGTTTAAGCATGGCACTGGGCTGAGGCACCGTTCCTAGGCATGCACTAGGCCAAAGCATCTTCATTCTCGCATGTCATGGCATTGGGATGAGGCACCGAAGTTCAGAAAGCACTGCATCGAGGCACCTTGTCTTGCAAGATGTCACAAGACTCAGTCGGCGTGACCGCGGTTCAAAGATTTGGTGACCAGCCGCGCACCGCTTTCTGTGTATGCACTAAAGCCGAGCGTCGCGTCTAGCCATGCACTAAGGCACCCGCTTCAGGCATGCTGGTCGATCGGCGGCAATCGCGCCTGTGCATGGTACTGCCGAGGCACCAGCGCTCAGTGCGCCAAAGCTTGAAGACCGCTGGGCCTGCGCAGCGATTCAAAATGGCGACTGTGGTTCAAGCACGTAATCGGTGCCAAGGCAATACTGCTTAGGCATGTCATGGCACTAGCCGCGCACCGCGGTTCAAGCATGGTACTAAAGTCGGCGCAATCGACGGTGTTACGCACTCAGTCGTCATCGCGGTCTAGGCACGCCGCTAGCTAAGGCACCTCGTCTAGTCATGTCTCGGCACAAGGTCAAGGCACCGTGGTCTAGGCATGCACTAAAGCCGAGTCAATTTATCTTGGCATGCACTGTAGCCGTGGCCCTCGGCCTAGGCATGTCACGGCATTCGCACGGCAAGACCTTGGCCTACATGCACTGTGCCGAAGTCATCCAGGTTCCAGCATGCACTAAGTCGAGGCATCTTGCCTGTGCATGTGTCACCTTAGTCGGGCGGCACCCAAAGGTTCAGGCATGCACTCCAGCCAGTCACCTTATCTAGGCACGCACTGTGCCAAGGCACCTTGGCCTAGGCATGTCATGGAACTCGTCGAGGCACGTGTTCAGCATGCACTAGGCCTGAGTCACCGCATCTGTGCATGTATTAAAGCCGAGGCATCTGGCCAGCATGTGTTTCCACTAAATGAGGCAATCGTATCTAGCATGTGTTGGGCAAAGGCATCTTGTCTAGTCATGTCATGGCACAAGGCCGAGGTAATCAAGGTTCAGTAATGCACCAGGCCGAGTCACCTCTCTCACATGCACCAGCCGTGCAGCACCTCGTCTAAGCATGTCATGGTACAGTACGAAAGATCATGGCTCCAGCACGCACTCAGTCGGTACCAATCGCGGTCTAAAGCGCGGCACTAGTCGAAAGATCTTGCCTAGTACGTGTCGGTACTCAGCCGAGGCACCGGTCTGTGCAATACGTACTCCAGCCGAGTCACCCTATCTAGGTACGTACCGGGCCAAGGCACCTCGGCTCAGGCATGCCGCGGCACTCGTCGAGGCAATCGTGTCTGCACGCCACGTGCCGAGGCAATCGCGGTTCAGCATGCATTAGGCGTATGCATCTTACCTAGTACGCGGTTGGCATTGGGCCGAGGTAGTGGTTCGTGCATGCACTACAGGCCTCCGGGTCACCGGTTCAGTACGCACTAAGCCACGCCCGCTCAGGCATGCCATGGCACCGGGATCAGGCAATCGTGTCTTTACAAGCACCAAAGTGTACACCATGCGAAAAAGCGACTCAGCCGCTAACCTTATCAAGGCGTGGTCAAGGCACAAATGGTGTTAATCGTTTCTAGCTCGCACTAGCACAGCAACTGCCCTAGGCATGCACAGTCGCGGGCATCTTTTCTAGCATGTCATGGCACAGTCGAGGCACCGTGGTTTATGAAAGCACTAATCTGGCGCACCTTTCTAAAGTACGTCACGGCACTAGGCCGAGGCAAATCGGTTCAGCATGGTAATCGGGCCGAAAGACCAGGTTCAGTACGCACTCAGCCTAGTCGCAGTTCCAGTACGAACTGCGCCGGCAAAGACCTCGCTCTGCGCATGTCAATGCACAAAGAATCGGCGACCGCCTAAAAGACGCGACTGCGCCGGCGACGATGCCTGCGTAGAAGACTCAGCTAAAGCAATCGCGGTCTAGGCAAGCACTACGACGAGGCACCTTATCTAGTATGTCACCAAGACTCAAAGCCGAGGCAACCGCGGTCTAAGCACGGCATCAGCCCAGCATATCGCTCAAGTACCACACTCCCAGCCCAGCACCGTGTCTAGAGCACTGTGGATCGAGGCACCTTGTCTAGGCATGTCATGGCACTCTACGAGGCATCGCGGTTCAGTACATGGTACTGTAGCCGAGACTGCCTAAATACGCACTCAGTCGAGTCACCAATGCTTAGGCATGACAGCGAAGGCACCGCTTGCATGTTATGGCACAAGGCCGAGGCACCGCGGTTCAGGCATTTAATTAGTCGAAGTCACCTTTATCTAGGCACGTGACCAAAGCCAAGGCACCTCGCTCAGTACACGCCATGGTACTAGCCGAGGCAAGACCGTTCAGCATGCACCAGTCGAACATCTCGCTTCTAGGCATGGCTCAGACTCAGTTAAGGCATTGTTGTCTGTGCACGACCAAAGTCGAGTCACCTTATGTAGGCATGCACTAGGCCAAGGCTCCTTGTCTAGGAATGTCATGACACCAGCCGCGGCGACCGTGTCTCGCATGCACTAAAGCCAAAGCAGGAAGCCCAGCGGCATGAGGCCGAGGATCTCGCCGAGGCATGTGTCCGTATTAGGTCGAGGTATCAGGTTCAGCATGCACTCAGTCAGTCACGGTTCAGTACGTACTGTGCAAAGGCACCGTCATGCATGTCATGTAAATAAATAAGTGACCCGTGTTCAGCAAGCACTAAAATAAGCACCATGTTCAGGTAATATTTAGTCGAAGAACCTTATCTGTGGTATGTCACGGCACTGTGCCGAGGCACTGGGCATTAAGACTGGTCGAGACACTGCTCCTAGGCATACCAGCCGAGGCATCTCGGCCTAGGTACGCCATGGCACTGGTGTCGAGGCACCGTGTTCAGAAAGACTAGACCGGCAAGACCGTGGTCTAAGAAAAGACTAAACCGAGACCTTGCCTGTGAGACGTCATGATTGGGATCGGCGTGACCGGCCCAAAGACGCTGCATTCAGTCGGAAAGACCGTGTCTGCGCACGCACTGCAGGAGCCACCGCTGGCTCAGTGACGCACCAGCGTAAGGGGCACCTCATCTAGGTACTGTCATCGCATTCGTAATCGGCACCATGGCTAGGCATGGCACTAGGTCGAAGAACCATGTCTAGGTACGCACTAAAGCAAAAGCACCACGCCTGCGTAGCTACTTAGCCGAGGCACCCTATTTAGGTATGTCACGGCACTGCCGATAAGACCGCGGCCTAAGACGCGACTCATGCCACAGCACATCATTTGTGGCGCTTCACTCAGACTAGGCCGAGGCAATCGCGGTCTAGAAAGCACTAGACCGATAAGACTGTCTGCAAGATATCATTAAGACTATGCCGAGGCACCGCATGTGCATGGTACTAAGCCTAAGCACTCTTCAGCATTATACCCCCGCCGAGGCAATCGTTTAAGCTCGCGTGAGCATGAGGCTGAGGTACTATGCAATGGAATTTTCGGGCATCGGTGAAAACTACACCATTCGAAATCCAGCCGCCATGTGATCGAGGCAACATGTATATGAATGGATCGAATATTACCCATCGAGGCACCATGGCATAACCTGGGCTTTGTTTAGTATGTAATTGCTTTAATGCTCCAAGTGAATCGCCAAGGCAATTCTCCGCCACCCAATCGATTACACTTTTAGATTTTTCCATATGCCTTTGCCATTCACCAAGATGTTAAACGGCTGGAGGGTGGGCATCACCCTGAACGTTCAAGAACCTCTTGTCGAGACACAAAAAAAGTTAAGGGTAAAAGGAAATCAGATGACCTGATCAAGTAGAGGGACGAATCTACGTACATAGTATTGAATCTCAGCTGATGGTGGCAAAGAAGGCCACTCCGCGCTACACACAATTCCGTCATGTAATTAAGTCATCTGTAGCGATTCTACCCGCCGCCGCATAAATAATACTTTAACACGGCCCACATAGTTTGTCCACCGCGAGGACTCGACTAGCGACATGTGCCTCTAGGCCAAGGGCCCCACCGGTGGCCTAAGAACGCGACGCGCACACATCGCTTCTAGTCTCTGATTCCGACTTGTGAGGTGTTCCCGGCCATAATCCAGCACATTTAGCTTCGCGCCACTAGCTTTTTAACCAAGCGCGATGACCAATTGTGCGAATCAACTGCCTCTCGTACTAGGTTGAATTACTATTGAGACAATCGTCATCGCAGGCAAAACTAATCCGTCTTCACCACTCGCCTAAACCCAAACACATTCCCTATCAGGGGTGAACAACTAACACTCGGGTGAATCTGCCTCACAATGATGTGTGAAGAGCCGACATCGAAGGATCAAAAAGCAACGTTGTTATGAATGCTCGTCACACAAGCCGCTTATCCCCCGCGGGTAACTTTTCCGACACCTCTAGCTTCAAATTCCTCAAGGTCTAAAGGACTGATAGGGCCACGTTTCTGTCAGACTGTACTGAAATCAAACGAAAGTATCCTTGAACCCACATGAGAGCTTCTGCTCTCATTGAGTTTTATCTCTACACTGTTGCTTATCTTTAATAGATGTGCCGCCCAGCCAAACTCCCACCCGACAATGTCTTCCACCCCGAATCACTCGCAAAAGCCGCCTGGGTAAAAATGAGGGATGTTCCCCGCTCCGATTCACTGGGACAAGTAAAATAACGTTAAGAATGCAGATTTCACTTTCTCACTGCCAGCTCCTACTTATCATACACCTCCTCAAGTCATTTCACAAAGCTCACTGTAGTCAAGCTCAATGTGTTCTTCCTCACGATTTCACAAGCCCACTCCTCGTCGTGGGTTTCTGGATAATAAACAGGATTGGAATCTCAAGCATCCATTCATGCACGTCACTCACCAGGATGATCGAGGCATTCGCTACCTTAAAGAGAAATATAGTTACTCCCTTTGTTTACTCCGCATTGTCAATTTCTTCACTTTGACAATGGAGATCAAGTAAAAATCACATCATGAGCATTCTAGGATCTCATCGCGAATAATGACGAATTAAACAAATGATTCCCTCGTCCCACTAATTCTCGAAGTCAATCACTCACGCCCAGTCGTTCCCGCCGTCCCCACCCATAGTTTCGACCGCCTTCCACGGAGTACCTGAAAGCAATCCATCGACAACACTAACGGATCGGGACTTATGCCCAAATCTCAGAGCCAACTTTTCCCCGAGGTTACTGATCCATTTTTGGTCGACTTCCCTTGCCTACATTGCTCCATCGCACCAAAGGTTGTTCACCTCGGGAGACCTAATGCGTTTATGAGTACGATCGCGTGGATAAAATTTTTATCCTCCGCGATTTTCACGGGTCATCGAGATAAGACTCTGACACCACACGACGCGGCGTTTTCCATCACCGGACTCACCGACCGAGCCGCTTGTGCTGTTAAACGTAAAAGATAATCCTTCCCGAGGCCCTCGACGACGCCTCCCGACTCCCTAATGTTGGCCGTCACCGCCACGCCCCGCTTTGAAATGTTAACCCGATTCCTTTCGATGCTCGCGTGCATGCAATGCGATCGACGGCTTCCCAAATTTTTAAGATCGACTAACCCATGTGCAAGTGCCATTCACATGGAACCTTTCCCCTCTTCGGCCTTCAAAGTTCTCATTTGAATATTTGCTACTACCACCAAGATCCGCACCGACGGCCGCTCTGCCCGGGCTCGCGCCCCAGGTTTTAATGCGACCGCCGTGCCCTCCTACTCATCGAGGCCTAGCGCTTTGGCCTCAACTAGCCGGCATAGGTCGCAGCTTCAAATACCATCCATTTTCGTGGGGCTAGTCGATCCCAAGATGTGAGCTGTTACACACTCCTTAGCGGATTTCGACTTCCATGACCACTGTCCTACTGTCTTAATCAACCAACCCCTACTGGTCTTGTGCCAATACAAGAACAAGCACCGTGAACTGACTTCTGTGTTCATCCCGCACGCGCCTCTCGTTTAACAAAATGGCCCACTGAGCTCTCGATTCCATGGCCCAAATTCCTCATCAGATTAGCCATGTCCCTACTAATTTAAAACTGAGACAGCCGGCGGCTTCTCATCGATGCCTCTTCTAATCATCGCTTTACCTCGATGAACTCGCCCACTGCCCGGCCATCCCGGTGGAAACTTCGAAGGGAACCGCCTACGACGGTTCGACATTTTTCGCTCTATACCTAAGTCGACGAACGATCAGACGCCAAGATCGCCGCAAGCCTCCACCATAGCTTCTCCCATTCGCCGCCAGCATAGCCACTCATCTTAGTCCCGATGCATCCTCTCACTGAACCCTTCTTCTCGGGAGATCAAGGTTGGATCGACCTGCACCACACTGGGCGGATCCCGCCATCAACTTCCTTACGCCCCACGTTTACTAGCTCGCCGACCACACACACGCCGAATTCCTCGTCCGTGCTCAAGACTCCGGACGAATTCGAGCTCACGGGCCGATGCCATAGCGCACGTGTTCCAAAGCACGCCGTGCTGCGTATGTCAGATTCCATGATGTAGACAACGACGCCTCCATTGTGTAATAACTACAACCTCATTGGTCAAGCACTTTAAAACCTCATCTGGCCGCCCCGAATAATCACTCACCCCAGAACTGCCGTTCACATCCGACCGAGGTACATCGCCACCCCATCCGCTTCCCTCCCACAATTTAAGCACTCTTCACTCTCTTTTCAAAGTCCTTTTCATCCTTCCTCATGGTACTGGTTTCGTCCCGCCTAAAATGCATGCCCTAGACACCTGAGACTCCACCCTAGTGGATGCCTATACACTGGGCCCTCACTTAGTGCCATCACATGCCTAAGAAGGTTCCCAAGATGCCATGCCTAACCCTGCTCTCTACCCACTCCGACATACCAAGGCAAAGTGCTCAGTTATGTATGCCAAGGCATGGTAGCTCACTGCAGTGTCGTGAACCCGCCTAGGGCAATGTGCCCCAGTCTGTCATGCTAGACACTGGGTCTCTACCAATGGGCCACGACATACCTGGGGATAAGACTTCACTACTGGCCACAGACACTGCTTCTTTAAACGGCCGCCTCATACATGGTGCCTTAGCCTAAGGCCATGCCGCTTCACTAAGGCCCCTCGATCTAGTGCAATGAAATGTCGAGACAATGTGCCTTCAACACAGCCTAAATTGACTCAAACCCTGTACTTCTGCATTAAGTACCCTACCACACTATCCCAGACACCTGTCCTCACTTCTGCCATGACATGCCTCGGGTCTAGTGCTTCTCTAGACACGTTGTCTCCTCGCTTTAGTAGCCCCGGGACATGCCTCGACAACATGCCTACTAGTACATGCCAAGGAACTGCCTCGTACCCCAATGTGCCACCCCTAGAAACCTGGCTCCCGCCCCACCTGACACACCTGGGGGATAAGGTCCTTCGCCAGTGCTCGCTCAGACATTAAGGCTCTCTACCAAATGGGCCATCTGCACACCCGCCCCACCCAAAGGCCATGACGACACCTAGGACAAGGTGTCTCGGCCCAGTGCATGCCCAGACACAAATGACTCTACCCAGTACGCCTGCACAAGACTCCCAAGATAATACAATCAACACATGCCCAGGGCAAGATGCCCCGCCTCACACGCCCAGACACCTGCCCCGCCTAAGCACCACACCTTAGACACGGGTGCCCCCGCCCCAAGGCCATGACATGCCTGCACAAGGTGCCCCTGGCCTAGTTTCCTAGACACCTGGGCCCCGGGCCTAGCTGCCATGACATGCCAAGACAAGACGCCTCAGCCTAGTGCATGCTTAGGCACCCAAGGTCTCTCGCACCGAAAGGCCACTAGAAATCCATCCTGGGCCGTAGCGCCATGACATACCTAGATAAGGTCTCTTCTACTTAAGACTCGCCCAGACATGGAGCTCTGGCCTGCGCTCTCGCTCTAGACACCTGCCCCTCGGGCCAGCGGGCCATGACATGCCCAGAAGCGTGGCTCGCCCAAGGTACGCCCACACACTCCAAGGATTCCAAATTTCACAGACGCCTACACACTCCACGACTCACCCTAGCGCATGCCTACACCTGGCGGGTTCTACTCAAGGCCAACACACGCCAGCAAGATGTCTCGCCATCGTGATGCCAAGACACGGCGACTAATCTAACGACGCCGTACACTCCGCCGCCTCGTGCCCTAACGCTACGACACGCCTGCCAGCGTCTCGTCCCAGTGCATTCCAAACACGGCGGCTCTGGCCATCGCATGACATGCCAAGGCAATGTACCCTGCTCTAAGGTATCGCCTAAGCACGATGCTCGCCTAAGGTCATGAAACGCCAGTAAGGTGCTCTCGCCCAACGCTCATGCTAGGACATCTGCCCCTACCAAGGCCATGACATACCCAGGATAAGGTGGCCACGACCTGGGCTGGTTTCCGTCTAGAACGCTTCAAATTCCTGTTTGGTTGGGACACGGTGCCCTACTAAAGGCGGGCCTCCGCCACCTGCCCCGTCTGGGCAAATGACACGACTAGACAAGGTGCTCGCCAAGGCAAGCCCAAACACTGATAACCTCGCCCACAAGCCCAGAAAAAGGCGTTCCTCGGACTCCAAGACTCACGCCCCTCGTCCTACAGCTCGCAACATCGGGCCGACACAAGGCCCCACCCAGCACTTCAACACAAGCCTAGGCAAGATGCCCCACTTAATGCATGCCTTAGACGGGCGGACTCGCCTATGCACGCTCTAGGACACAAGACTCAAATCTGGCTGAGCCAGACAAGCCTAGTGTTGTTCCCACTTACAGATGCCTAAACACTACCTCTACTATCGCATGACACAGCCACCGCAAGGTGCTCCCGCCTGGAAGGCACGACTAGGCACTGCCCTACCAGTCATCGGACCCGGCCTCAAGCTAGTGCTCGCCTGCTGGGCCATGTTTAGACATGGTGCCCTCGACCTAGTGCCATGACACCTAAACAAGGTGCCTCGACCTGAA
This sequence comes from Tetrastigma voinierianum, assembly GCA_016808115.1. Classification (NCBI taxonomy): domain Eukaryota; kingdom Viridiplantae; phylum Streptophyta; class Magnoliopsida; order Vitales; family Vitaceae; genus Tetrastigma; species Tetrastigma voinierianum. The sequence continues at coordinate 18,574 of JAEQBH010009439.1, read as the reverse complement.
GGTTTGCCTGTGACACCTGGCTTCGTACCTGGGCCAGACCCACATTACTTGCCCCGCCTGCTGACACGCCAGCCACTGTTGCTCCCGCCAGCGCAACAACACGCATGCACAAGGTGCCTTCGCCCAGCGCAGATGCCCAGACACACCGCGACCCCACTCTCAAGGCACTAACAGACACTCTGCCCTCGCCCCCAGCACCAGCCCACACACGCAGCCCGGGCCCAGTCGCCGACACGCCCAGACACAGGGACCCCGCCCAAGGCTCTTGCACACTGCCCCCCGCCTCAAATACACACTATGCAGAAGACGCCTCCACCCCAAGGCAAGCCCAGAAATGACACGCAAATCTCTAACAATACGCCAACAAACAACATTTCCACCAATTCCAATGACAGTTCCATATAAGGTTCTTTCCTGGCCAGTGCTTTCCTGTGACACGGTGCTTCCCACTTGGCTCGCCCAGACACCCATGGCTGCCTCCCGCCGAGCGCCATGACATGCCCAGACAAGGTGCCTCGTCTACTGGCATGCCCACAACATGGTGACCCCACCCGCTGGCATGCCCAGACGACCGGCCCAACGCGCATGCCTGGGGGACGCCGTCCCAAATCTCAAGGCCATGACATGCCCAGCAAGGTCTCCCGCCTAGCCAGCTTCCCGTACACCCGTGCCTCTGACCAAGCACCACGCCCAAACACCAAGGCCTCCACCTACGGCCATGACATCTTAGATGCGTGCCCCTGGGCCTGTCATTTTCTGCACACCTGCCCCCGCCTACGCCATATCATGCTCAAACAAGACGCCTGCCAAGGCATGCTTAGGGCCCACTGCCCACCCCGCGGCTGCCCTGTAAACCCGTGCCCCACCCAAGCACCATGACATACATAACAAGGTCCTTCGACCCAGCTCGCCAGACATGGTGTTTCTACCACTGGCCGCTGCACACCTGCCCTACCCAGTCCCGCCCGCACACCTGCCCTGGCCTCACCGCCATGAAACGCCCGGACATGGTGCCTCCGCTCAGTGCCATGCCCCAGCCACTCGTGCCTCGTCCAGCTAATGATTACGCCTGCACGCGGTCTCGCCTAGTGCGCATACCGACTACTCTAAGGCCAAATTTCAGACACCTAAGTTTTCTTCCCTGGGCCTGCCATGATTACGTCCGATCAAGGTGCCCAAACCCTCACATGTCTAGAATCTAAGTGTCCCTACTTAAGGCCATGACACATAGATAAGGTCTTCCACTCTACATCGCTTGGGATGGTGTGCTTCTCAGCTAGCGCTTGCCTGCACACCTACCCCCACTTACTCCATGACATGCTTGGGACAAGGTGCCTCAGCTCAAGGCATGCCTGGGGACACCCGGCTGACCCACTCTAAAGGCATACCTGCTAGACATTCAAGGTCTCACCAACAACTTCACGACATACCTAAACAAGGTGCTCGCCTGGGCATGCCTAGATACGGTGACCCTGCCAAGGCATGGTTGTGACTCGATGCTCTACCAGGCCATGACATGCCTGTGACAAGGTGCCTTCGTCTAAAGCATGCCTAGACACGCTGCATCGGCCTAATTCCAACACATGCCTAGGCAAGATGCCTCAAATTTCCCACGCATGCCTGCACATCTGACTCCTGGGCTCAGTGCATGCTTGCGTTAGACATCTGCCTCAACCTCGTGCCACACATGCAATGACAAGATGCCCTTTACTTTTGCATGCCTGTGACAATCACCGCGGCTCTCACTTAGCCATGACACATGCCCGCACAAGGTGCCTCGATCTAGTCCTTTTCAAGACACTGGGTTCTACTAATACTATGACATGCCCGGACAAGGTGCCCACCCTGTTGTCATGCCTAGAAATGGTGCCTCATTGCTGCCATGACATACATAACACATCTCTTTCATCAAATTTAGCGCTTCGCTAGATATGGTGTTTCCGTGCCAGCCGCCTATACACGCTCCTACTTGGGCTTCCGTGACATGCTTGGGGACACGCGCGCCGCAATTTAACAGACGCTGCACACGATGATTGCGTCTAGCGATGCCCAGACACCCGTGATCCCGACCCAGTGCATGCCAAGACACCTGGGCCTCAAATTTCAGGATACTGACATGCCTGCACAAGATGCCCTACCAACAAGATGCTCAGACACCTGTCTCTGGCCTAGGCGCCATGATTACGTAATGGACAAGGTGCCCTGTTAGGCAAGTACTCTCGACATCAAAGGCCCTCGACCTGGGCCATGACATGCCCGGACAAGGTGCCCCATCCCAAAGGCCATGCATAGAAACCAATGGTTCCCGAATTCTACTCCATGACACAACATAGATTACTCCGGCTCTTCTGACCTGTCGCTTCGTATTACGGTGCTCGTACATCGTCATTTAGACATCGCTTCCTGCCTAGTTCCATGACATGCTGTGACATGAGCCTGGCCACGTACGCCTAAACAGTGGTGATTCCCAGCCACTGGGTGACGCCTGCATACTCGCCGCCCCGCCCACCGCAACACATGTCTAAGCAAGATGCCTCGACCTAATGCATGCCCAGACACCTGATCCCGCCAGCGCATGCTCAGACACCCAGATCGCCCAAGGCCAAGACATTCCTGCCAGCGCCTTCGCTGCCGCACGCCTGTGATAGCGCAACTCGCCGCATTCCTGCACACCTGCGGCCGCTCTGCACCAACACATGCCTAGTAAAGATGCCCTCACCTAATGTGTGCCTGCACACCCGTGGATTCCGCCCAATGTAATGCCTGCACACAAATGGGCCACCCTGCATTGACCCAAGTGACCCCACTCTGCATGCCCAGACACGCAGCCCTCGGCCCTAGTGCCATGATTACGCCCAGCAAGGTTCCCAGCCCAAGGCATGCCTAAACACTACCTCATAGGACTGCCCACACGACGGCCACGCAGTACGTTTCTGCCAACAGATGCCTGTAAGATAAATACCAGCCCCCCCAAGATAGTGTCGCGACCGCTCTCGCAAGGTGCCTCTGCCCGGGCACACTTATACACTCCGCGCCTACCAGCGCTCATGACATAACTAAATACCCGACCAAATACTTCCTGTGATAGCTAAGGCATTAGCCTAGTGCTTCCTAGACATGATGACTCCCACTTGCCATGCCCAAATTGACCCAAGTGCCCCAGATAGCACGCAACAACATGCATGCATTAAAGGTGCCTCGCCCAACAAGATGCTCCAGGATCGCGGCGACCACTCTATCGCACGACAGATACTGTCGCCCAAGACTACGCCTAAACATAGCGCCCTTACCGGCCCCCGACGTAATAATAACACTAAGGAACTGGGTAAAATTAACACAAAATAATTCCTCCTCAAAAACACTCCAAGGCTCTCTCTCTCACACCCGCACTCCTCCGCCCTCCCAATGCACATGACATGCCTGTGACAAAGATGCCCTCACTTCACAGGCAAGCCTGTGTGAATGAAAGTTTCAGCCTCAAGGTCATGCCTACAAACTCAAGGCTCTCACTAGTTCTACGACACACCCATATAAGGTTCTTCTACTTAGTGTTTCAGACACGTGTTTCTGCCCCATCGCTCGTTTATACATCTGCGGCTCGCCTAAGGCCATGGATACATGCCTGGGACAACGTGCCTCGTCTAGAGTGCATGCCTTCAGACACCTTGACCCCGCTTAATAAGATGCCTAAACACGATGCCCCAAGATAATACCAACACATGCCTAGCAAGATGCCCTGGCCAAGTGCATGCCTAGACAAAGTGGACTCCTACTTGCATGCCAAGACACCTGGATCAAACCCATGGGCCATGATTACGCCTAGCAAGGATCCTCTCTACTAGTGCATGCCCAGACACCTGCCCCGCCCCAACCACGCCCCTGCACAATCGTGGCTCCCACCCTAAGACCATGACATGCCTGCACAAGTGCCCCTACTTAAGTTCCATGACATGCCAAGACAAGACGCCTACCAGTTGCATGCTTAGGCACAATGCCTCACCAAGGCTACGCCTAAACTGTCTCCGCCTAGTGCCACGACATACCCAGATAAGGTTCTTCTACTCTAATGCTCGCTCTAGACATGGTTCTTCTACGAGTCGCTTCAGACACTCCAGAAAACTGGGCTTAAGGCCATGACATGCCTGGGGACACGGTGCTCTGGCCAAGGCCACGCCTAGCCACGATGCCTCTAGCTTCCAAGGCAATGACATGCCCAGACAGGTGGCCTCGCCAAGGCACATCTGGACTGATAACAAGATGCTTGTATTGACTACGCTTCCTACTAAGACTATAAACACACTCCTGCCTTCGACCAAACACATTACACGCCCTGACAAGGTGCCCTTGCCTACATTTCTGTGATACCCACATTGACCTAAGGCATTACATGTCTGGATAAGGCGCCTTAGCCCCAGTTGCCACTCGCCTGAACCAAGGCTTCATTTCATCATTGGATGACATACATAGATAAGGTCTCTACTTTATGTCATTCAGGACATGGTGCTTCAGCTAAAGTGCTCGCTCTAACACGATTCCCTACTTAGCTCCATGACATGCTTAGGACAAAGTGTCTCGTCTAGTGCATGCCTGGGGACACCTGGACTCTACTCAAAGGCAAGCTCAGACACGCTGTCTCAAATTAAGCTCCATGACACGCCTGCATTGGCCGCGCCCACCCTGCATGCCTGTGACATGGTGACTCCTGGGCCTACAGCATGCCCAGACACAATGCCCCACTCAGGCTACGATTACGCCTGTACGCGTGCCTCTCGCCTGAACGCATGCCTGCACATTGGCTCCTGGCCTAGAGCCAACACATGCTTCCATGCAAGATGCCCTACCACTGCATGCCTAGACACTCCGTGACTCTGGGCTATAGTGCATACCCACACTCCGTGCCCTCACCTCAGCCGCCACGACATGCCCAAGAAAAGAAGCCCTACTCTAAATACAAGATGCCTCAGAGACTGCAAGGCCCCCTACCGAGTGCCGATGACATGCCCCCGACAAGGTGCCTCAGCCTATCGGCTTCCTGTGGCCACAAAGGTTCCCGCCTCTAAAGGCCATGATTACGCCCGGATTGCCAGTGCCCCACCCCAAAGGTCAGCGCTCCAGAAATCCAGGTTCTGGCCTAGCGCCATGATATACATAGATAAGCTCTTCTCACTTAGTGTTCGCTTCAGACATGGTGCTTCCGTGCTGCTGGTTCTGGCTTGCACACCTGCTCCCATTTAGTTCCATGACAAGCTTGTGGCCAAGGTCCCGTCTAACATATGCCTGCAGACATCGCGACTCTGGCCTGATCGCATGCCTGCCAGACATCGATGCCCTACTTAACGCCAACACATGCTCCAGTAAGATGTCTTCACTTAATGTGCATGCCTGTGACACTACGACTTACTCTAGTGCATGCTGCCTAGACACCTGCCCCCAAATTCCTGCCAAGACATTACGTGCCCGGACGACGTTATCTTAGCCCCAAAGGCATGCCTAGATATGGTGACTTCTACCAATGCATGCTCGTATTACGATGCCTCGCCCAAGACTCAAACACATGCCAGCAAGATTCCTTCGGGCCTAATGCATGCCTGCACAAGGTGACTGACCAGTGCATGCCTGCATAGCTCTCACCCAAGGCCATGACATTCCTGAAAAGGCGTTCCCACCCTGCAGATTTCAAACATCGATTCACGACTCGCATCTCGCTGCTGCATTCAACTCCCACACGCGATCACCCGCTGCACCGGCACCCATGAACGCGAGATTCCGCGCACGACATACGCCTACGACATACCCAACATGGTGCCCCCCGACCTGGGCTTCCCCGCCTGCACACCTGCTCAACCCACGTCGTTTCCTGCACACTCGCCGCCCGCCATCATGCCCAAACACGTTGCCCCCGCCCCACGCACCACATGCATGCACGCCACCTCCCCGCCCCAGCGCAGCCTGCACACCATGACACCCACCCAGCCGTATGAACAGATTACCTGCCCCGCCAAGACTACGCCCAGACACACCCCTCTGGCTCAAATGCTTTCTGCACACTGGCTCTACCAAGATGACATGCCCAGACAAGATGCTCCCTACTTTAGCGCAAGCCTAAATGGTGTGCCCCTGTCATTCCATTTATACACCCATATACGCTCTTCAACCTAGTGTCACTGCATTGATAAAAGCCTACCAAAGGCTTCAGACACCTTGTCTCGCTACATGACATGCCTGGGGACATGCGCTCACTTAACAGACGCCTGTGACACGCGACTCAAATTCCTACAGACGCTTCTGCATTACTAAATTACTTCCCAAGATAACAATTTCTAACACATGATGCAAAGACGCCTACCACAGATGCCTAGATACTTATTCCTGGGCCTTAATGCATGCATAGACATTAATGCCTCAAATTTCTAAAGGTAAGCCAAGACATCGGTACCCCCACAGAGTGCACCACGCCCCAGAAAAATCCAAGTGGTCTCACTAAGGCCATCACATGCTCCAGGACAAGGGACCCTGGGCCTAAGCCAGAGACACTAAGGTCTCTACTAGTGCCATGACACATGCCTGTAAAAGACGCCGCCTCTAAAACACACGCTAGTGACAATTGGCCCTCAAACCCTGGGTCACGCCTGTGAACTACTACCTACCAAGGCAAGACACATACCCAGATAAGGTCTCTTCGACCTCTACCGCTTCAGACACTGTTTTTCCTACTTAGTGCTCGCCTGCAGACGCCTGGCCCTCGACCTAGCATGACATGCCAAGACACTTCGCGTTCTGGACTGGCCATGCCCAGTCACGACGCCCCGCCCAGCTGCACCACGCCCAGACGCTGCGTCTCGCCGCTGCGCACACAAGGATTCCCACTAGTGCATGCCCAAACACCGTACAATGTACCTAGCACCATGCTCCAGACACCTGCCCCAAATTCTGGCCCACGACATACCCAGATTGCTGCGCTCGCTCAACAGACGATAAATACGCCGACCGACCTCGTACGCCTGCACACCACGCCCCTCACCTCACATGACATGCCTGGGGACAAGGTGCCTCTCGCCTTAACCCACGCCAGACACCCGCGCCCACCCTACATGACATGTTCAGTAAAGATGTCTCTACTTAACAAGATACCTGCACTCCGTGCCCCGACCTAGTCTCCCCACGACATGCCCTGACAGCGCTCTCTGCTTCCGTTGCTTCGATACACGTTGCCCCTCGACCTATTGCCATGAGATGCCTGGAAAAGGTGCCTCAACCCAATGCCATGCCGAAAATCCGCTTCTGGCCGCCTACGTACATACATGATACATTCTTCGCTTGTCATTTAGACATGGTGCCTCGTGCCAAGTGCTCGCCTGCATTGACCTGCCCCGTCTGGGCCCATGACATGCTCGACAAGGTGCCTCGCCCAACAGATGCTCAGACATCTGCGGACTCTGGCCAGATGCTTAGGACATCTAAGTGGCTCCCACCTCAAGGTCATGACACGCCTGCACAAGGCGCCGCTCCACCGTGACGCCAGATATGGTGACTCCTGGCCAACAAGATGCCTTTACACGACGCCGCCCCTTACGCCATGACATGCCTGTGACAAGCAAATACCAAAGCCGATGCCCAGACACCCGCAAGCTCTACCCCAGCGCCAACACACACCGCTGGGCAAGATGTCCGCCGCCTGAACGTGACGCTCAGACAGCGCGGGCACCCGCCCCAACACCCGGCCTCGACACCTGGCCCCACCCCACGCCCACACATGCCCAAGAGCCCCTACCAACAGACGCCTGGGGACACGGTGGCCCCGACCGGGAAAGGCTCATGATTACGTCCGGACACGGTGCCCCCAGCTCCACCCGCTCCTGCACACCCTGGTCCCGCCACTACGAATGCCCGGGGATAGCAGTGCCTCAAACTTGTCATGCCCAGAAACCTGTCCCCACTCAGGCATGACATACATAAGATAAGGTCTCTTCTACTAAGATCGCAAGACACTTGCGGTTCGTGCTAGCTCACTAGACACGCCCTGGCTTCAGTCTCCACGACACGCTCAGACAGCCCGTCCCTACCACAAGACGCCACAGGGTGCCACCCACCAACACATGCCCAGACACCCGTGCCCCGCCCCAATGCATCCCCAAGACACCTGATCTCCGCCTAGTGCACGCCCAGACACTCCGGCCCTCACCAAGCACCGCACATGCCTGCATCGAGCCCCGGGCCTAGCGATGCTCAGATAAGGTGACCCCACTCAGCAATGCCCAGAGACGATGCCCCACTAGTACCAACACACATCAAGGCAAGATTCCCCTACCTAACATGCTCAGACACTCCGTGGATCTCACTTCTCGCAGACGCCACACAAATTACTTTTCACCTTACCATGACGACATTCCCAGCAAGGTTCCTCAGCCTAGTGCATTACTAAACACGATTCTTCCTGGCCATCACACATAAAGCCAATGAGTCGCCTGCCTAGTGCATGCCCAGACACACCTTCTGGCCAGCTCCATGACATGCTTAGACAAGGTGTTTCTACTTAAATAAGACGCCTGCTACACACAAATGAATTCCGCCTCAAATTCACGATGATGTTTAAATAAGGCACCGACCAAGTGTCAGATAGACACCCATGCTTCATCCCAGTGCTTTCCTGAGGCTCTACTTCAAGGCTACGCCTACCACCTGCCTACCAAAGTGCAATAACACGCATGTATTGTGCCTCGCCTACCGGATGCCTGCACACCTGACTGGGCCTCACAGACGATCAGAGGCCGGCCCTACTGTTGCCATGCCTAGACATAAAGCCCTACTTAAGGTCACATGCCTAGACAAGGCCTCTGGCCACGTTTTTGCACACACCTGCGTTTCTAGCCTCTATACCGGGACATCATTACTGCCTAAACAAGATGCCCTGGCCTAAATAAGATGCCTAGAAATCTGCGCTCACCACTCCATGACATACCCATATAAGGGTCTTCACTAAGGCATGCCTGGGACACCTGCCCTGGCCAATGCCAACACATGTTCAGCAAGATACCTTCTACTATGCATGCCTAGACACGATGATCCCCGCCCCAGTGCATGCCCAGACACCTGCCTCAGCCAAGACACGCCACGATGCCGCTCAAATTCCCAGCGCACGCCTCAGATAGGCGATTCACCCCAACAAGATGCCCACACGATGCCCTGGGCCAAGACGAATCACACACGCCTGCACAAGATCTCCTCGACCAATGCCTGCCATTGCCGTGACTCCTCGCCACTGGCCATGACACACCCACGCAGAAGGTTCCCCAAATCTCTGGGCATCCCCAAACACGCATTCCCGCCACCCGCTACACGCAAGGTCGCCAATGTCGGACCGCTCTGAAGGCTCTACTTCAAGGCCATGCTTAGACACCTGGCCCCAGCCTAGTGACATGACATACCCAAACAAGGCCCCACCCAAGGCTCGGGCCTCAGACACGGTGCTCTTTCCTGTACCCTTACCGGGTTTCCCTCGACACTCTGAGCCCCGGGCTCCAGCAATAACACGCATAGACAAGGTGCTCGCTCAGTCGGGTGATGCTTAGATACCGTGACTCCTGGGCCTCTAGCTTATGAGCCACAGCGCCCCGCCTAACGCTCGACACGCCTGTACGCCCCTGGCCACCCGCTGACACAATGCCCCCACGACCCATCACACACCATAAGGTCCTTCCCGCCCCACTCGCCTGGGACATGGTGCAGCCCACCCCAGTGTCATTCAGACACCCGTTGCCCCACCTACGCCACGACACGCCTGCACGCGCCGTCTCTACCCCACGCACGCCTGCACACCTGATCCCGCCTCGCTGCACGCCGGACACCCACGCCCCCAAGATAACACCAACACACGCCAACAAGACGCCCTGGCCGACATGCCTGTGACATTCGACTTAGCCAAATAAGACGCCACGACACCTGGGTTTCCTACTTCAAGACCACGCCCGTGACATGCAGAAACTTCTACCACAGCCATGATGACACCCAGATCACAGCCTCCAGCCTGGCTCCTGCACTTCAAGTGGGCCCTACCTAGTGTAATGACATACCAAACAAGACGCCCTCGACCCACTCCGCATGTTTCCTAAGACAATGTCTCAAATTTAAATGGGCCAAGCCCAGAAAAGGTTTCCTACCATCGCTACGACACCCCGACAGCGTCTATCATCGTCGCTTCAGACACTGGTCCTACCAAGGTCGTTTCAGACACCTGCCCCTACTTCAAGGCCACGACACGTTTTCTTAGGACATAGTGCTCCCCGACCCAGCTGGGCCATGCCCAGTCACCTAAGTGGGCCTCCTGGGCCTCACTGGGCAACGACACGCCTGTGGGGTGCTGCCCTTCGCTGCCAAGGTACACCCACGACCCCACTCACAGACGCCAGACAAGGTGCCTTCATTTCAAGGCATGCCCAGACACCCATGACCCCGCCAACTACGCCTGCTCGGCCCTGGGCTACGACACACATTAGATAGCGCCTTCCTGGCCAACACGCCCTGCATTACTTACGCTCATGCTATCGTCACCTGCACATCGGGCCCCCACTTGGGCTCCATGACACGCAAAGAAGACTCCTGGCTGGTGAATAAGACGCCTAAAGATCGTAACTCCCACTCTGGGCAGATACACCTGTGACCGAGCCCCACCCTGTACACATAACAGTCTAAAGAAGGTGTATCGTCCAACAGATGCCTGAGAGCGGCGACCCCAGATCAGGCAAATGACACGCCTGCACAAGGCGCCTCCGACCAACGCCAGCTCCGCACACCTGGCCACCTGGCAGCCACCTGGCCTGGGCCAACGACGACCCAGCAAAGACGCTCCCACCCCACCGCACGCCCGGGGACACCTGGATTCCTGGGCCAGCTGCACGCCCAGATTGACCTGCAAATTCCGCCAAATGCGACGCCCAGACACCCGGCCGCGCCAGCGCCAAGACACATGTTCCAGACAAGGCGCCTTAGCCTAATGCATCTCTATTATATAAGTGGATTCAAATTCCTAGTGCATGCCCCACACACGATGCCTGGGCCAAGACCAACACACGCCCAGCAACATTCCTACTTAATGCCGCCAGACAAGGTGACTTCTACTTAACAGACGCCTACAGATACTGGGCTTCAAATTTAGCGCCACGACATACTCCACGCAAGCGTTCCTAACCCAAGGTATGTCTAAACACGATTCCTCTGCCATCGCATGACAAAGAATGCAAGGTGCCCCTACCAGCGTATGACAAAGCATCTGCGGCTCTGGCCCCACAAGTCGTGATCCCCGCCTGCTGAAGGTGCCCCACCCACGCCACGCTTGCACACCCACCTCCAAATCTCTAGCTGACACGACACACACCCAACAAGGTGCCCGACCCAACAATACCAGACACTCTGGCCTCAAACCCTGCGAGCTCCTAGGACACTGAGTCTCTGGCCACATGCTCCAGCCACTCAAGTGCCCTACCAAGGCACAATGATCCACAGACAAGGTGCCTCGCCAGCCAGACGCCTAGACACTGGGCCGAATCCAACTTTCTGAAGGCTACATGAATTGTACAAGGTTCAAACCTAGTGCCTCGACACGTGCATACAGCGCGCCCCTCTGCCTCCAAATATCAGACACGAGATGTCTCGCCAAGTGGCATGACATGCCCAGACAAGATGCCCCTACCCAGTGCAAGCTCAGAAATGCCGCCTGCAGCCCCGTGTCATGCCTACAAACTGCCTCACTAGTTCCATTACACACCTATATAAGGTTCTTCTCGCCTGTCATTTCAGACATGGTGCTTCCTACCTAGTGCTCGCCTAGACACTCCGTGCCTCCGCCAAAGGCCATGACATGCCTAGTCAAGATGTTCTACTTCAACAAGATGCCCAGACACCCGGATCCCGCCAGCGCACGCCTGCCAGACACCCAAGCCTGACCCAAGACCACGCCCCAGACACCGTGTCCCCGCCTCTACACATGACACGCCTAGATAAGGCCCAATCTGGGGCTGGCTTTCCCCATACACGGTGCCCCGCCTGCGCTAATGCCTGCATACACTACTACTCATGTTTCCTCCTCAAACATTTAGTCTCTCACCCCAAAGGCTGCTTAGAAACTATGTTTCTGCCTAAGGCCATGACATACCCAGATAAGGTCTCTGCCTGGCTCCTCGACTCCGCCCTACTGGGCTACAACACGCCCAGATGGTGCCCTGGCCACCGCCATGCCCAGCCACGATGCCCCTGGGCCTAGTCGCGAATGACACGCTAGAGGCGTGTCTCACGCAGTGCACACCCGTGACCTCACCCTTAAGGTACGCCCAGACAAGGAGTTCCTTCGCCTAAGGCATCCCAGCACACCTGATTCTACCAGTCCATGCCTAGAACCTGCCCCCTACCAGTGCCATGACATAAATAGATAAGGTTCCCCTACCTAGTTAGCTTACCCAGACATGGTGCTCGTGCTATCACCGCCTGCACGCCTCCGTCCTAGTTCCATGACATGCTTGCATTGGGCTGCCTCGTCTGAACCGCATGCCCGAAAACTGATTCTCGCCTTAGTGCATGCCTGTGACACCCAGTGCCTCACCCAAGGCTGCTATTACGCCTCAAGAAGGTGCATCGCCTAAGCACGCGCCCAGATACTGGCGGACTCCGTCCCGCGCCACGACACGCCTGCATTGGCCGCTTCTTTACCTAACGCAGCCTGCACACCCGGCGTCACCCGCCGCTGCCAATACATGCCCAGCAAATGCCCGCGCACTAATGCATGCCTAGACATGGTGACTGGGCCAGCGCATGCCTAGACACGCGTTCTCACCGCAAGGCGCCAACGCCCCATCGGCGGTCAATGATAACCAGATACGTCTTCGCCCACTGCTCACCTGCAGATATATGTTGGGCTTAGTGTCACAAGACCTGCCTCCGGGTCTAGCCGCCACGACACGCCAAGATATGTGCCTCGGGCTAATGCACGCTCAGACACTCCGCGACTTACTTGGGGCCAGATGTCTAGACACTCCGTGCCCCACATAATACCAACACATCTCCTAATCAAGATGCCCTCTACTAAGACATGCTCAGACCGTCTCACCCTCGCGCTCATGACATGCGAGGCAAGGTTCCTCAAATTTAACAGAGATGCCTGTGACACTATGCCCTCACCAAGGCCATGACTCGCCTCGGACAAGGTGCCTCCTCTCGGGTTTAGTGCTTTCCTAAACAAGGTGCTCAAATTTAAGTCATGACTCATTCGACAAGGTGTCTTAAATTTCAAGGCTATGCCTAGAAACTAAGTAAGGTCTTCCTCGTCTAGCGCCATGACATACATATATAAGGTTCTTCTACTTAACACTGATTGGGGACATCACGGCCTGTTGGCCATCGCTTGGGACACGCCTCTGCCTAGTTCTAAGACATGCTTCCAACACAGGTGTCTCGCCCAGCGATTGCCCATACACTCCAACATCGACCCACGTGCATGCCCAGACACCCGCTCTCAAATTAGTTGTCGCGACATGCCTAGACAGCGTGTGCCTCTGGCCCACAGATGCCTAGATATGGTGACTCTGACCTATCAGATGCCCAGACACACCCTGGCCAGGCCATGACATACCTAGATAAGGTGCCTCACTAACGCATACCTAAACACTCCGTTCCTGGGCCTAGTGCCAAACACGCCTGCAAGATTCCTACCTAACGATGCCAAGACACTCCGGCCACCTCTTTACATACCTGTATTACCCGGCCCCTCAACCTACCGCCATGACAAGATTCAAGAAAGATGCACTACCTACCGTGACGCCATACACTGCAGGCTCCTCAAACTGAGCGCTCATGACATACCGACAATGTGCCCTGTCTATGAGCTTCCTGCACACCTGCCCCACCTGCCATAACATGTCTAAACGTGCCTCAGCCCCGTTGTCATGCCTAGAAACTTTGTCCTACCTACGACACATAGATGTTCTTCTACCAACATTACTAAACATGGTCCTTTAACCTACTACACGCCCTCGACACACCTGCCTGGGCTCTACGACACACGCTGTATCACGCTTCAAATTTCAACAAGATGCCTGCACACCTGACTCGACCTAAGCCATGAATGGCACACCTGCCTCGGGCCCAAGGTCACTAGACATCAGCTGTTCCCAAATTTCTGGCCCCCGACATGCCCGTATCACAGGCCCTCGACACGCCTGCACAAGGTGCCCCTAGCCCCAAGATTTCCTGGGGACACCTGGCCCTCAACCCCATCGAGATCACATGCCCAGCAAGATGCCCCTACTAGTGCAAGACAAGAATGGTGCTTCCACTTAAGGTTTCCTAGACACTCCGCACTGCCTAGCATCATGACATGCCTGTGACAATGCTCATTCCAAATAAGACGCCTGCACACCACGACTCTGGGCCAGCACAGCTTCCATACACGGGCCGCGCCCCAAGATAACACCAACACACGCCTACAAGATGTCTCTACCACGCCCAAACACCTGATGACCCCACCACCGCACGCCTGCACACCCAGATTCAAATCTGACCCGCCTACGACACGCCTGTGACAGCCCCACCCAAATAAGATGCCACAAGGTGCCTCAACAGACCACCCGCCCAGACACCTGGGCCCCCACCAGACCACCCGCCTGGGGACACCTGCTCCTACCAAAGTCTACGACACGCCCAGAAAAGGCGCCCCCAGATAGCGCTTTCCCAGACTGGCGGTTCGCCACGCCACGACGCCGCCTGCACGCCAGTTCCCCACAACAGACGCTAGGATTACTCCGCTCTCAAATCCCACCCATGCCTGGGGGGAACCACTACCGACCTGAAGGCCATGACACACCCATAAGGTCTCTACCACACACTAGACATCATGGTTTCCTACTAGTCATTACTGCACACCATCGTGGCCCTACTCATTGCCATGACATGCATGTACACGGTGTCTTGCCTAGCTTCATGCCCAAATTAATTCATGCCCTCGATCCACGCAACACTGATGCCTCTGACAAGCGTGTCTTCGCCAAATACAGACATCGACGATCTCACCCTACACACACACTATGTCCCCTACCTGTCATGACATGCCCGGATAAGGTGCCCCTACCTAATGGCTACCTGGGACACTGGTGCTCTAAATCCCAAAGGCCATGACACGCCTGTAAAAGGTGCCTGCACCCCGGCATGTCACGCCTAGAACGCGCTCCCACAGAAGGCCATGACATACATGATAAGGTCTCGTCTACTCGTCATAGACATACGCTCGCCTAAAGGTACGCCTGCACACACCGCCACACCCCTCACACAAAGCTCTCTCGATCATACTGGCACTGCGCCATATACGAGCACGAAGATTCTGCAGACTCGGGAGACCCCTTCATTAGAAAGACGCGGAAGGTTCTATAAGACTCGAGAAGTCCACACTCAGGTAGCTAATGAAGGAAATGAGATCATCCTAGGTTCTTCTGTAGACTTCTCAGACATAATGCATACGGCAGGTCTCTGCACCCTCTAGCTTCATGAACCTTCAGCCGCTCTACACACTTCCATGTGGCTATGTCGAGGGGCGGTGGCCTCATTTGCAAAACCACTGTGCTCAAGAGCTCTCAAAGCATCAGAAAGCATTCTCTCTTCAAAAGTTGTTTTCTCTCTTCCAAGTCATTTCAAGTTCTTTTCGCCTAAAGCCGCGGGCAAGTTTGTTGCAAGCGCGCACCTGAGGTCGACTTTAGCAACATCGAAAGGATAGTTTGTTTGTTACCGTGACTGAGCTAAGCAGCGAACTAAGTTCGCGACAATGCAGACGTAGCCTTCCTGGCCATGAACACTACTTTTGGCGATACAACGCCGAGCCTCACGTAAGAAGTTTCCGAGCAAGTCCTGGGAAGTGGACCTCACCCCTCCCGCTTGGCGGCGTGAAAGAAGCGACAAAGCCTCGCGATCCTCTCACAAGCTTGATAGCCCGTGACGCCATTGAGATTCACGATGGCGACACCAAGTGGTGGAGTGACATCATGGAGCGGTGAGTACGGAAGGGGTCGCAGGATCTCAAGGTGCATCCATAATCAAGAGGGCATGCATGGCTCACGGTCCCGTGGTGTCGCATCGAGGAGTTCATGAGGTCCTAGACATGCTCGCAAGCTGAGTCAAGCGGTGGAGGTCTACCTACTAACGGCAGAGCTAAGGCAAAGGTGGCCACGGCGAGGCAAATACGTCATCCAAGCATACAATCTACGGCCACGCGTGGGAGCCATTGCCCACACACCTTCACCGGGAAAAGGATGTTAAGAGCTACTAACCAATTGTGGCATGGAAAGATATTTTTGAGGCGGTCACGCGAACCGACGAGGTTACTAAGGTACGCACCGCTACTCTATCTCACCGATAATGCTACTCTACGCGGCGTAGAAGGTTTATGGATATGTAAGCGACTACGCACCATGGGACATTACCGCTGATTTCAAAAGAGAAATCAAAAAGCAATTCTAATTCCCGAGGATGCTGGATATATAAGACGTAGAAAGATTCCGCATTCGCATACTGATCGATCCACGACTACGTCAAGGAGTTCTCTTCCCTAATGCTTGAGGCGCCCGATATGAATGAGAATAATGAGCTTCTTCAACTTCACAGAACTCCATGCGCCATACTGAAAGAGCTGAGGAGACGGTAACTAAGACTCCAGCTACTAAAACACAAGAAGAGCGTAGTTCTCATGGATTTTCGGCGGGGAGATTCGCCTCAAACCCAAGACACCTTTCATGGTACGGCGTCAAAGGTGGGGGACAAGGGCTACAAAGCTACAACACTACAAGGATCAAAGGCTTCACCAACAGAGAGGCAAGAGCCAGACAAACGCGAGATTTCCTGCCTAAAGACTAACTGCTTCCCCGCGCATCGCACTACACGTGACGGAACGCTCCAAAAAGCCGGGCGCCTCAAACGCTCGATCGAGAGGGAGATCAACAAGAGGGTGATGATGCTCACTGGTCAATGCAACCGTCAATGCTCCTCAAGGTCAAGCTGCGCCTAAGGAGCAAACTCTCAAAGCAAAGTGGACTCATGTATGTAGAGGCCGAGGTGAAATGATGTCCACTAAGGCCATGATAGATACCGCGGCTACACAATAACTCGCCCTTCGTGAGGAGGAGGCAAGCAAGACCTGCCTCCGCATCCGGGGCGAGCAGATGGTTCAAGGCGCGGACTCCGCCGCCAAGCCTTCACACAAGCGAGTGCAGCCGCAATGACGAATAAGATCGTCGCGGAAGGCAAGGTTAACTTCATCTGGCACCCATGGATGACTTCAAGATGTTGTTTGACGTCACGTGTAAAAGTCGCTTTTACCTTTCTAATGCTCCATTACTATCTTAAATATGAGGCACCATGGCTATTCCCACAACTCACCTATAAAGCCTAAGCACCCCTACGCCATCTACTACGCAACTTAAAAGTGGCCAGTTAATGAGGTGACCTATGGCTGCCTTACGAGGACCACCGACCCTATGGGAGATCCTACGCCCATGGAAGTCAAGAAGGTTCTGTATGAATCAAAGATGTAATGCCACCCGAGTTACCCAAAAAGCTCCCACTGGCGATAAGATCATAAAGATCGAATGGAACCGAGCAAAACTCGCTACGGGCCCTACAAAAGGCACCCTGGGTGAGTCGAGGGAGTTAAGAAGACAATCGCGAGTCGCTGTGATGCCTTGGATTCATCCAACCGTTTGTTGGCTCCCTACAACGGCCTTATCTCCAAAAAGAAGGGTCACTACTGATGTGCATCGACTAACGGCGCTCAACAAGGCGACCAAGTAAGCAACAAAGATCCCATTCTCTTATCGCCGATGAGCTCATCAACTTTGCAGGAAGCAGCGCATTTCAATGTTCGACTTATGATCGGCCACACCAAGTGAGTGATAAATGGCGGGATTATCAAGACTACTTCGCGCGACGACGTGATTTACCCCATGAACTTAAAGGACGCCTTTGGCCTACTAACTTGACTCGCTACATTCTCCGCACTTCGATAAACAAAATATTCCATCCTTTCTGATAAGTTTCCCCTACAGATATCTGGGATGATATTGTTATATATAAAGAACACCTCGAGGAGACGCTTGATCATCTACATGTGTGTCCTGGGCTATTAAGGCGTAATGAGCTATATGTGAAGAAGGAGAAATGTCTTTCGTCTCGAGGCGCTTCCTGCGACATCGCATCAAAGTACGGCAAGCTTCCACAGATGGATGAGAGCAGATCAAAAAGCCATCCATGAACGGGATCCCCTACCACGCCTGGCCACCGGAGTCCTTCTCGCCCAGCGAACTACTATCGACTCTGCTCATAAAGGTATCACGAGAGCAACACGACGACCTTCTCGCAAGAAAGAAGCGCATTGGACGTGGATGAGAAACGTCGCCAGTTTCCTCAAGATTCAAGGCCATGACGGAGGAGCCGTGTCGGTGACTAAATTCGACCACACCACAGATTCGGCGACACATCGACGCCTGACTTTGCCATCGGAGTGTCTTACGCAGAGCACGCCCATACCAAAGTTCGCAAACTCAATGAC